>JAVRKA010000668.1:0-68234 GCA_034508555.1 Venustoraphidia nigricollis
GAAATGCCTATCGGCACCTATTTTTGAAATGCCTATCGGAAACTACATCTGAAATGCCTATCAGCACCTATATTTGAAATGCCTATCGGCAACCATATCTGGAATGCCTATCGGCACCTATTTTTGAAATGCCTATCGAAAACTACATCTGAAATGCCTATCAGCACCTATATTTGAAATGCCTATCGGCAACCACATCAGAAATGCCTATCGGCACCTATACCTGAAATGCCTTTCGGCATTTATATCTGAAATGCCTATCGACACCTATATACGAAATGCCTATCGGCACCTATATTTTAAATGCCTATCGGCAACTATATCTGATATACCTATCGGCACCTATATCTGAAATGCCTATCGGCACCTATTTTTAAAAATGCCTATCGGAAACTGCATCTAAAATGCCTATCGGCACCTATTTTTAAAGTGCCAATCGGCAACTAAATCTGAAATGCCTATCGGCACCTATATCTGAAATGCCTATCGGCACCTCTTTCTGAAATGCCTATCGGCACCTATTTTTGAAATGCCTTTCGGAAACAACATCTGAAATGCCTATCTGCTCTTATATTTGAAATGCCTATCGGCAACCATATCTGAAAAGCCTATCGACACCTATATTTGAAATACCTATCGGCTTCTATATCTGAAATGCCTATCGGCACCTGTTTTTAAAATGCCAATCGGCAACTATATCTGAAATGCCTATCGGCACCTATATCTGAAATGCCTATCGGCATCAATTTTTGAAATGCCTATCGGAAACTACATCTAAAACGCCTATCAGCACCTATATTTGAAATGCCTATCGGCAACCATATCTGGAATGCCTATCGGCACCTATATTTGAAATGCCTATCGGCTTCTATATCTGAAATGCCTATCGGCACCTATTTTTAAAATGCCAATTGGCAACTATATCTGAAATGCCTATCGGCACCTATATCTGAAATGCCTATCGGCACCTATTTTTTAAATGCCTATCGGAAACTACATCTGAAATGCCTATCAGCACCTATATTTGAAATGCCTATCGGCAACCATATCTGGAATGCCTATCGGCACCTACATTTTAAATGCCTATCGGCTTCTATATCTGAAATGCCTATCGGCACCTATTTGTAAAATGCCAATCGGCAACTATATATGAAATGCCTATCGGCACCTATATCTGAAATGCCTATCGGCACCTATTTTTGAAATGCCTATCGGAAACTACATCTGAAATGCCTATCAGCACCTATATTTGAAATGCCTATCGGCGACCATATCTGAAATGCCTATCGACACCTATATTTGAAATACCTTTCGGCTTCTATATCTGAAATGCCTATCGGCACCTATTTTTAAAATGCCAATCGGTAACTATATCAGAAATGCCTATCGGCACCTATATCTGAAATGCCTATCGGCACCAATTTTTGAAATGCCTATCGGAAACTACATCTGGAATGCCTATCAGCACCTATATTTGAAATGTCTATCGGCAACCATATCTGGAATGCCTATCGGCACCTATATTTGAAATGCCTATCGGCTTCTATATCTGAAATGCCTATTGACACCTATTTTTAAAATGCTAATCGGCAACTATATCTGAAATGCCTATCGGCACCTATATCTAAAATGCCTATCGGCACCTATTTTTGAAATGCCTATCGGAAACTACATCTGAAATGCCTATCAGCACCAATATTTGAAATGCCTATCGGCAACCATACCTGAAATACCTTACGACACCAATATTATTTGAAATACCTATCGGCTTCTATATCTAAAATGCCTATCGGCACCTATTTTTAAAATGCCAATCGGCAACTATATCTGAAATGCCTATCGGCACCAATATCTGAAATGCTTATCGGCACCAATTTTTGAAATGCCTATCGGAAACTACATCTGAAATGCCTATCAGCACCTATATTTGAAATGCCTATCGGCAACCATATCTGGAATGCCTATCAGCACCTATATTTGAAATGCCTATCGGCTTCTATATCTGAAATGCCTATCGGCACCTATATTTAAAATGTCAATCGGCAACTATATCTGAAATGCCTATCGGCACCTATATCTGAAATGCCTATCGGCACCCATTTTTGAAATGCCTATCGAAAACTACATCTGAAATGCCTTTCAGCACCTATATTTGAAATGCCTATCGGCAACTATATCTGAAATGCCTATCGGCACCTATTTTTAAAATGCCAATCGGCAAATATATCTGAAATGCCTATCGGTACCTATTTTTGAAATGCCTATCGGAAACTACATCTGAAATGCCTATCAGCACTTATATTTGAATAGCCTATCGGCAACCATATCGGGAATGCCTATCGGCACCTATATTTGAAATGCCTATCGGCTTCTATATCTGAAATGCCTATCGGCACCTATTTTTAAAATGCCAATCGGCAACTATATCTGAAATGCCTATCGGCACCTATATCTGTAATGCCTATTGGCACCTATTTTTGAAATGCCTTTCAGAAACTACATCTGAAATGCCTATCTGCTCCTATATTTGAAATGCCTATCGGCAACCATATCTGAAATGCCTATCGACACCTATATTTGAAATACCTATCGGCTTCTATATCTGAAATGCCTATCGGCACCTGTTTTTAAAATGCCAATCGGCAACTATATCTGAAATGCCTATCGGCACCTATATCTGAAATGCCTATCGGCATCAATTTTTGAAATGCCTATCGGAAACTACATCTAAAATGCCTATCAGCACCTATATTTGAAATGCCTATCGGCAACCATATCTGGAATGCCTATCGGCACCTATATTTAAAATGCCTATCGGCTTCTCTATCTGAAATGCCTATCGACACTTATTTTTAAAATGCCAATTGGCAACTATATCTGAAATGCCTATCGGCACCTATATCTAAAATGCCCATCGGCACCTATTTTTGAAATGCCTATAGGAAACTACATCTGAAATGCCTATCAGCACCTATATTTAAAATGCCTATCGGCAACCATATCTGGAATGCCTATCGGCACCTATATTTGAAATGCCTATCGGCTTCTATATCTGAAATGCCTATCGGCACCTATTTTTAAAATGCCAATCGGCAACTATATCTGAAATGCCTATCGGCACCTATATCTGAAATGCCTATCGGCACCTATTTTTGAAATGCCTATCGGAAACTACATCTGAAATGCCAATCAGCACTTATATTTGAAATGCCTATCGGCAACCATATCTGAAATGCCTATCGACACCTATATTTGAAATACCTATCAGCTTCTATATCTGAAATGCCTATTGGCACCTATTTTTAAAATGCAAATCGGTAACTATATCTGAAATGCGTATCGGCACTTATTTTTAAAATGCCAATCGGCAACTATATCTGAAATGCCTATCCGCACCTATATCTGAAATGCCTATCGGCACCAATTTTTTAAATACCTATCGGAAACTACATCTGAAATGCCTATCAGCACCTATATTTGAAATGCCTATCGGCTTCTATATCTAAAATGCCTATCGACACCTATTTTTAAAATGCCAATCGCCAACTATATCTGAAATGCCTATCGGCACCTATATCTGAAATGCCTATCGGCACCTATTTTTGAAATGCCTATCGGAAACTACATCTGAAATGCCTATCAGCACCTATATTTGAAATACCTATCGGCAACCATATCTGGAATGCTCATCGGCACCTATATTTGAAATGTCTATCGGTTTATATATCTGAAATGCCTATCCGCAACTATATCTGAAATGCCTATCGGCACCAATTTTTGAAATGCCTATCGGAAACTACATCTGAAATGCCTATCAGCACCAATTTTTGAAATGCCTATCGGAAACTACATCTGAAATGCCTATCAGCACCTATATTTGAAATGCCTATCGGCAACCATATCTGGAATGCTTATCGGCACCTATATTTGAAATGCCTATCGGCTTCTATATCTGAAATGCCTATCGGCACCTATTTTTAAAATGCCAATCGGCAACTATATCTGAAATGCCTATCGGCACCTATATTTGAAATGCCTATCGGCTCCTATTTTTGAATTGCCTATCGGAAACTACATCTGAAATGCCTATCAGCACCTATATTTGAAATGCCTATCGGCAACCATATCTGAAATGCCTATCGACACCTATATTTGAAATATCTATCGGCATCAATATCTGACATGCGTATCGGCTCCTATTTTTAAAATGCCAATCGGCAACTATATCTGAAATGCCTATCCGCAACTATATCTGAAATGCCTATCGGCACCAATTTTTGAAATGCCTATCGGAAACTACATCTGAAATGCCTATCAGCACCTATATTTGAAATGCCTATCGGCAACCATATCTGGAATGCTTATCGGCACCTATATTTGAAATGCCTATCGGCTTCTATATCTGAAATGCCTATCGGCACCTATTTTTAAAATGCCAATCGGCAACTATATCTGAAATGCCTATCGGCACCTATATTTGAAATGCCTATCGGCTCCTATTTTTGAAATGCCTATCGGAAACTACATCTGAAATGCCTATCAGCACCTATATTTGAAATGCCTATCGGCAACCATATCTGGAAAGCCTATCGGCACCTATATTTGAAATGCCTATCGGCTTCTATATCTGAAATGCCTATCGGCACCTATTTTTAAATGCCAATCGGCAACTATATCTGAAATGCCTATCGGCACCTATATCTGAAATGCCTATCGGCACCTAATTTTGAAATGCCTATCGGAAACCACATCTGAAATGCCTATCAGCACCTATATTTGAAATGCCTATCGGCAACCATATCTGGAATGCCTATCGACACCTATATTTGAAATGCCTATCGGCTTCAATATCTGAAATGCCTATCGGCACCTATTTTTAAAATGCCAATCGGCAACTATATCTGAAGTGCCTATCGGCACCTATATCTGAAATGCCTATCGGCACCTATTTTTGAAATGCCTATCGAAAACAACATCTGAAATGCCTATCAGCACCTATATTTGAAATGCCTATCGGCAACCACATCAGAAATGCCTATCGGCACCTATATCTGCAATGCCTTTCGGCATTTATATCTGAAATGCCTATCGACACCTATATACGAAATGCCTATCGGCACCTATATTTTAAATGCCTATCGGCAACTATATCTGATATGCCTATCGGCACCTATAACTGAAATGCCTATCGGCTCCTATTTTTGAAATGCTTATCGGAAACTACATCTAAAATGCCTATCGGCACCTATTTTTAAAGTGCCAATTGGCAACTAAATCTGAAATGCCTATCGGCACCTATATCTGAAATGCCTATCGGCACCTCTTTCTGAAATGCCTATCGGCACCTATTTTTGAAATGCCTTTTGGAAACAACATCTGAAATGCCTATCTGCTCCTATATTCGAAATGCCTATCGGCAACCATATCTGAAAAGCCTATCGACACCTATATTTGAAATACCTATCGGCTTCTATATCTGAAATGCCTATCGGCACCTGTTTTTAAAATGCCAATCGGCAACTATATCTGAAAAGCCTATCGGCACCTATATCTGAAATGCCTATCGGCATCAATTTTTGATATGCCTATCGGAAACTACATCTAAAATGCCAATCAGCACCTATATTTGAAATGCCTATCGGCAACCATATCCGGAATGCCTATCGGCACCTATATTTGAAATGCCTATCGGCTTCTATAACTGAAATGCCTACCGGCACCTATTTTTAAAATGCCAATTGGCAACTATATCTGAAATGCCTATCGGCACCTATATCTGAAATGCCTATCGGCACCTATTTTTGAAATGCCTATCGTAAACTACATCTGAAATGCCTTTCAGCACCTATATTTGAAATGCCTATCGGCAACCATATCTGGAATGCCTATCGGCACCTACATTTGAAATGCCTATCGGCTTCTATATCTGAAATGCCTATCGGCACCTATTTGTAAAATGCCAATCGGCAACTATATCTGAAATGCCTATCAGCACCTATATCTGAAATGCCTATCGGCACCTATTTTCGAAATGCCTATCGGAAACTACATCTGAAATGCCTATCAGCACCTATATTTGAAATGCCTATCGGCGACCATATCTGAAACGCCTATCGACACCTATATTTGAAATACCTATCGGCTTCTATATCTGAAATGCCTATCGGCACCTATTTTTAAAATGCCAATCGGTAACTATATCTGAAATGCCTATCGGCACCTATTTGTAAAATGCCAATCGGCAACTATATCTGAAATGCCTATCGGCACCTATATCTGAAATGCCTATCGGCACCTATTTTTGAAATGCCTATCGGAAACTACATCTGGAATGCCTATCAGCACCTATATTTGAAATGCCTATCGGCAACCATATCTGGAATGCCTATCGGCACCTATATATGAAATGCCTATCGGCTTCTATATCTGAAATGCCTATCGACACCTATTTTTAAAATGCCAATCGGCAACTATATCTGAAATGCCTATCGGCACCTATATCTAAAATGCCTATCGGCACCTATTTTTGAAATGCCTATCGGAAACTACATCTGAAATGCCTATCAGCACCTATATTTGAAATTCCTATCGGCAACCATATCTGGGATGCCTATCGGCACCTATATTTGAAATGCCTATCGGCTTCTATATCTGAAATGCCTATCGGCACCTATTTTTAAAATGCTAATCGGCAACTATATCTGAAATGCCTATCGGCACCTATATCTGAAATGCCTATCGGCACCTATATTTGAAATGCCTATCGGAAACTACATCTGAAATGCCTATCAGCACCAATATTTGAAATGCCTATCGGCAACCATACCTGAAATACCTATCGACACCAATATTTGAAATACCTATCGACTTCTATATCTGAAATGCCTATCGGCACCTATTTTTAAAATGCCAATCGGCAACTATATCTAAAATGCCTATCGGAACCTATATCTGAAATGCTTATCGGCACCAATTTTTGAAATGCCTATCGGAAACTACATCTGAAATGCCTATCAGCACCTATATTTGAAATGCCTATCGGCAACCATATCTGGAATGCCTATCGACACCTATATTTGAAATACCTATCGGCTTCTTTATCTGAAATGCCTATCGGCACCTATTTTTAAAATGCCAATCGGTAACTATATCTGAAATGCCTATCGGCACCTATATCTGAAATGCCTATCGGCACCAATTTTTGAAATGCCTATCGGAAACTATATATGGAATGCCTATCAGCACCTATATTTGAAATGCCTATCGGCAACCATATCTGGAATGGCTATCAGCACCTATATTTGAAATGCCTATCGGCTTCTATATCTCAAATGCCTATCGACACCTATTTTTAAAATGCCAATCGCCAACTATATCTGAAATGCCTATCGGCACCTATATCTGAAATGCCTATCGGCATTTATTTTTGAAATGCCTATCGGAAACTACATCTGAAATGCCTATCAGCACCTATATTTGAAATGCCTATCGGCAACCATATCTGAAATGCCTATCGACACCTATATTTGCAATACCTATCAGCTTCTATATCTGAAATGCGTATCGGCACCTATTTTTAAAATGCTAATCGGCAACTATATCTGAAATGCCTATCAGCACCTATATTTGAAATGCCTATCGGCACCTATTTTTGAAATGCCTATCGGAAACTACATCTAAAATGCCTATCAGCACCTATATTTGAAATGCCTATCGGCAACCATATCTGGAATGCCTATCAGCACCTAAGACTTGAAATGCCTATCGGCTTCTATATCTGAAATGCCTAGCGGCACCTATTTTTAAAATGCCAATCGGCAACTATATCTGAAATGCCTATCGGCACCTATATCTGAAATGCCTATTGGCACCTATTTTTGAAATGCCTATCGGAAACTACATCTGAAATGCCTATCAGCACCTATATTTGAAATGCCTATCGGCAACCATATCCGGAATGCCTATCGGCACCTATATTTGAAATGCCTATCGGCTTCTATAACTGAAATGCCTATCGGCACCTATTTTTAAAATGCCAATTGGCAACTATATCTGAAATGCCTATCGGCACCTATATCTGAAATGCCTATCGGCACCTATTTTTGAAATGCCTATCGTAAACTACATCTGAAATGCCTTTCAGCACCTATATTTGAAATGCCTATCGGCAACCATATCTGGAATGCCTATCGGCACCTACATTTGAAATGCCTATCGGCTTCTATATCTGAAATGCCTATCGGCACCTATTTGTAAAATGCCAATCGGCAACTATATCTGAAATGCCTATCAGCACCTATATCTGAAATGCCTATCGGCACCTATTTTCGAAATGCCTATCGGAAACTACATCTGAAATGCCTATCAGCACCTATATTTGAAATGCCTATCGGCGACCATATCTGAAACGCCTATCGACACCTATATTTGAAATACCTATCGGCTTCTATATCTGAAATGCCTATCGGCACCTATTTTTAAAATGCCAATCGGTAACTATATCTGAAATGCCTATCGGCACCTATTTGTAAAATGCCAATCGGCAACTATATCTGAAATGCCTATCGGCACCTATATCTGAAATGCCTATCGGCACCTATTTTTGAAATGCCTATCGGAAACTACATCTGGAATGCCTATCAGCACCTATATTTGAAATGCCTATCGGCAACCATATCTGGAATGCCTATCGGCACCTATATATGAAATGCCTATCGGCTTCTATATCTGAAATGCCTATCGACACCTATTTTTAAAATGCCAATCGGCAACTATATCTGAAATGCCTATCGGCACCTATATCTAAAATGCCTATCGGCACCTATTTTTGAAATGCCTATCGGAAACTACATCTGAAATGCCTATCAGCACCTATATTTGAAATTCCTATCGGCAACCATATCTGGGATGCCTATCGGCACCTATATTTGAAATGCCTATCGGCTTCTATATCTGAAATGCCTATCGGCACCTATTTTTAAAATGCTAATCGGCAACTATATCTGAAATGCCTATCGGCACCTATATCTGAAATGCCTATCGGCACCTATATTTGAAATGCCTATCGGAAACTACATCTGAAATGCCTATCAGCACCAATATTTGAAATGCCTATCGGCAACCATACCTGAAATACCTATCGACACCAATATTTGAAATACCTATCGACTTCTATATCTGAAATGCCTATCGGCACCTATTTTTAAAATGCCAATCGGCAACTATATCTAAAATGCCTATCGGAACCTATATCTGAAATGCTTATCGGCACCAATTTTTGAAATGCCTATCGGAAACTACATCTGAAATGCCTATCAGCACCTATATTTGAAATGCCTATCGGCAACCATATCTGGAATGCCTATCGACACCTATATTTGAAATACCTATCGGCTTCTTTATCTGAAATGCCTATCGGCACCTATTTTTAAAATGCCAATCGGTAACTATATCTGAAATGCCTATCGGCACCTATATCTGAAATGCCTATCGGCACCAATTTTTGAAATGCCTATCGGAAACTATATATGGAATGCCTATCAGCACCTATATTTGAAATGCCTATCGGCAACCATATCTGGAATGGCTATCAGCACCTATATTTGAAATGCCTATCGGCTTCTATATCTCAAATGCCTATCGACACCTATTTTTAAAATGCCAATCGCCAACTATATCTGAAATGCCTATCGGCACCTATATCTGAAATGCCTATCGGCATTTATTTTTGAAATGCCTATCGGAAACTACATCTGAAATGCCTATCAGCACCTATATTTGAAATGCCTATCGGCAACCATATCTGAAATGCCTATCGACACCTATATTTGCAATACCTATCAGCTTCTATATCTGAAATGCGTATCGGCACCTATTTTTAAAATGCTAATCGGCAACTATATCTGAAATGCCTATCAGCACCTATATTTGAAATGCCTATCGGCACCTATTTTTGAAATGCCTATCGGAAACTACATCTAAAATGCCTATCAGCACCTATATTTGAAATGCCTATCGGCAACCATATCTGGAATGCCTATCAGCACCTAAGACTTGAAATGCCTATCGGCTTCTATATCTGAAATGCCTAGCGGCACCTATTTTTAAAATGCCAATCGGCAACTATATCTGAAATGCCTATCGGCACCTATATCTGAAATGCCTATTGGCACCTATTTTTGAAATGCCTATCGGAAACTACATCTGAAATGCCTATCAGCACCTATATTTGAAATGCCTATCGGCAACCATATCTGGAATGCCTATCGGCACCTATATTTGAAATGCCTATCGGCTTCTATATCTGAAATGCCTATCGACACCTATTTTTAAAATGCCAATCGCCAACTATATCTGAAATGCCTATCAGCACCTATATTTGAAATACCTATCGGCAACCATATCTGGAATGCCTATCGGCACCTATATTTGAAATGCCTATCGGCTTCTATATCGGAAATGCCTATCGGCACCTATTTTTAAAATGCCAATCGGCAACTATATCTGAAATGCCTATCGGCACCTATATCTGAAATGCCTATCGAGACCTATTTTTGAAATGCCTATCGGAAACTACATCTGAAATGCCTATCAGCACCTATATTTGAAATGCCTATCGGCAACCATATCTGGAATGCCTATCGGCACCTATAATTGAAATGCCTATCGGCTTCAATATCTGAAATGCCTATCGGCACCTATTTTTAAAATGCCAATCGGCAACTATATCTGAAGTGCCTATCGGCACCTATATCTGAAATGCCTATCGGCACCTATTTTTGAAATGCCTATCGAAAACTACATCTGAAATGCCTATCAGCACCTATATTTGAAATGCCTATCGGCAACTATATCTGATATGCCTATCGGCACCTATATCTGAAATGCCTTTCGGCATTTATATCTGAAATGCCTTTCGGCATTTATATCTGAAATGCCTATCGACACCCTATATACGAAATGCCTATCGGCACCTATATTTTTAATGCCTATCGGCAACTATATCTGATATGCCTATCGGCACCTATATCTGAAATGCCTATCGGCACCTATTTTTGAAATGCCTATCGCAAACTACATCTAAAATGCCTATCGGCACCTATTTTTAAAGTGCCAATCGGCAACTAAATCTGAAATGCCTATCGGCACCTATATCTGAAATGCCTATCGGCACCTCTTTCTGAAATGCCTATCGGCACCTATTTTTGAAATGCCTTTTGGAAACTACATCTGAAATGCCTATCTGCTTCTATATTTGAAATGCCTATCGGCAACCATATCTGAAAAGCCTATCGGCACCTATATTTGAAATACCTATCGGCTTCTATATCTGAAATGCCTATCGGCACCTGTTTTTAAAATGCCAATCGGCAACTATATCTGAAATGCCTATCGGCACCTATATCTGAAATGCCTATCGGCATCAATTTTTGAAATGCCTATCGGAAACTACATCTAAAATGCCTATCAGCACCTATATTTGAAATGCCTATCGGCAACCATATCTGGAATGCCTATCGGCACCTACATTTGAAATACCTATCGGCTTCTATATCTGAAATGCCTATCGGCACCTATTTGTAAAATGCCAATCGGCAACTATATCTGAAATGCCTATCGGCACCTATATCTGAAATGCCTATCGGCACCTATTTTTGAAATGCCTATCGGAAACTACATCTGAAATGCCTATCAGCACCTATATTTGAAATGCCTATCGGCGACCATATCTGAAATGCCTATCGACACCTATATTTGAAATACCTATCGGCTTCTATATCTGAAATGCCTATCGGCACCTATTTTTAAAATGCCAATCGGTAACTATATCTGAAATGCCTATCGGCACCTATATCTGAAATGCCTATCGGCACCAATTTTTGAAATGCCTATCGGAAACTACATCTGGAATGCTTATCAGCACCTATATTTGAAATGCCTATCGGCAACCATATCTGGAATGCCTATCGGCACCTATATTTGAAATGCCTATCGGCTTCTATATCTGAAATGCCCATCGACACCTATTTTTAAAATGCCAATCGGCAACTATATCTGAAATGCCTATCGGCACCTATATCTAAAATGCCTATCGGCACCTATTTTTGAAATGCCTATCGGAAACTACATCTGAAATGCCTATCAGCACCTATATTTGAAATTCCTATCGGCAATCATATCTGGGATGCCTATCGGCACCTATATTTGAAATGCCTATCGGCTTCTATATCTGAAATGCCTATCGGCACCTATTTTTAAAATGCTAATCGGCAACTATATCTGAAATGCCTATCGGCACCTATATCTGAAATGCCTATCGGCACCTATTTTTGAAATGCCTATCGGAAACTACATCTGAAATGCCTATCAGCACCAATATTTGAAATGCCTATCGGCAACCATACCTGAAATACCTATCGACACCAATATTTGAAATACCTATCGGCTTCTATATCTGAAATGCCTATCGGCACCTATTTTTAAAATACCAATCGGCAACTATATCTGAAATGCCTATCGGCACCTATATCTGAAATGCTTATCGGCACCAATTTTTGAAATGCCTATCGGAAACTACATCTGAAATGCCTACCAGCACCTATATTTGAAATGCCTATCGGCAACCATATCTGAAATGCCTATCAGCACCTATATTTGAAATGCCTATCGGCTTCTATATCTGAAATGCCTATCAACACCTATATTTAAAATGTCAATCGGCAACTATATCTGAAATGCCTATCGGCACCTATATCTGAAATGCCTATCGGCACCTATTTTTGAAATGCCTATCGAAAACTACATCTAAAATGCCTATCAGCACCTATATTTGAAATGCCTATCGGCAACTATATCTGAAATGCCTATCGGCACCTATTTTTAAAATGCCAATCGGCAACTATATCTGAAATGCCTATCGGTACCTATTTTTGAAATGCCTATCGGAAACTACATCTGAAATGCCTATCAGCACTTATATTTGAATAGCCTATCGGCAACCATATCGGGAATGCCTATCGGCACCTATATTTGAAATGCCTATCGGCTTCTATATCTGAAATGCCTATCGGCACCTATTTTTGAAATGCCAATCGGCAACTATATCTGAAATGCCTATCGGCACCTATATCTGAAATGCCTATCGGCACCTATTTTTGAAATGCCTATCGGAAACTACATCTGAAATGCCTATCAGCACCTATATTTGAAATGCCTATCGGCAACCATATCTGGAATGCCTATCGGCACCTATATTTGAAATGCCTATCGGCTTCAATATCTGAAATGCCTACCGGCACCTATTTTTAAAATGCCAATCGGCAACTATATCTGAAGTGCCTATCGGCACCTATATCTGAAATGCCTATCGGCACCTATTTTTGAAATGCCTATCGAAAACTACATCTGAAATGCCTATCAGCACCTATATTTGAAATGCCTATCGGCAACTATATCTGATATGCCTATCGGCACCTATATCTGAAATGCCTTTCGGCATTTATATCTGAAATGCCTATCGACACCTATTTTTGAAATGCCTATCGAAAACTACATCTGAAATGCCTATCAGCACCTATATTTGAAATGCCTATCGGCAACTATATCTGATATGCCTATCGGCACCTATATCTGAAATGCCTTTCGGCATTTATATCTGAAATGCCTTTCGGCATTTATATCTGAAATGCCTATCGACACCCTATATACGAAATGCCTATCGGCACCTATATTTTTAATGCCTATCGGCAACTATATCTGATATGCCTATCGGCACCTATATCTGAAATGCCTATCGGCACCTATTTTTGAAATGCCTATCGCAAACTACATCTAAAATGCCTATCGGCACCTATTTTTAAAGTGCCAATCGGCAACTAAATCTGAAATGCCTATCGGCACCTATATCTGAAATGCCTATCGGCACCTCTTTCTGAAATGCCTATCGGCACCTATTTTTGAAATGCCTTTTGGAAACTACATCTGAAATGCCTATCTGCTTCTATATTTGAAATGCCTATCGGCAACCATATCTGAAAAGCCTATCGGCACCTATATTTGAAATACCTATCGGCTTCTATATCTGAAATGCCTATCGGCACCTGTTTTTAAAATGCCAATCGGCAACTATATCTGAAATGCCTATCGGCACCTATATCTGAAATGCCTATCGGCATCAATTTTTGAAATGCCTATCGGAAACTACATCTAAAATGCCTATCAGCACCTATATTTGAAATGCCTATCGGCAACCATATCTGGAATGCCTATCGGCACCTACATTTGAAATACCTATCGGCTTCTATATCTGAAATGCCTATCGGCACCTATTTGTAAAATGCCAATCGGCAACTATATCTGAAATGCCTATCGGCACCTATATCTGAAATGCCTATCGGCACCTATTTTTGAAATGCCTATCGGAAACTACATCTGAAATGCCTATCAGCACCTATATTTGAAATGCCTATCGGCGACCATATCTGAAATGCCTATCGACACCTATATTTGAAATACCTATCGGCTTCTATATCTGAAATGCCTATCGGCACCTATTTTTAAAATGCCAATCGGTAACTATATCTGAAATGCCTATCGGCACCTATATCTGAAATGCCTATCGGCACCAATTTTTGAAATGCCTATCGGAAACTACATCTGGAATGCTTATCAGCACCTATATTTGAAATGCCTATCGGCAACCATATCTGGAATGCCTATCGGCACCTATATTTGAAATGCCTATCGGCTTCTATATCTGAAATGCCCATCGACACCTATTTTTAAAATGCCAATCGGCAACTATATCTGAAATGCCTATCGGCACCTATATCTAAAATGCCTATCGGCACCTATTTTTGAAATGCCTATCGGAAACTACATCTGAAATGCCTATCAGCACCTATATTTGAAATTCCTATCGGCAATCATATCTGGGATGCCTATCGGCACCTATATTTGAAATGCCTATCGGCTTCTATATCTGAAATGCCTATCGGCACCTATTTTTAAAATGCTAATCGGCAACTATATCTGAAATGCCTATCGGCACCTATATCTGAAATGCCTATCGGCACCTATTTTTGAAATGCCTATCGGAAACTACATCTGAAATGCCTATCAGCACCAATATTTGAAATGCCTATCGGCAACCATACCTGAAATACCTATCGACACCAATATTTGAAATACCTATCGGCTTCTATATCTGAAATGCCTATCGGCACCTATTTTTAAAATACCAATCGGCAACTATATCTGAAATGCCTATCGGCACCTATATCTGAAATGCTTATCGGCACCAATTTTTGAAATGCCTATCGGAAACTACATCTGAAATGCCTACCAGCACCTATATTTGAAATGCCTATCGGCAACCATATCTGAAATGCCTATCAGCACCTATATTTGAAATGCCTATCGGCTTCTATATCTGAAATGCCTATCAACACCTATATTTAAAATGTCAATCGGCAACTATATCTGAAATGCCTATCGGCACCTATATCTGAAATGCCTATCGGCACCTATTTTTGAAATGCCTATCGAAAACTACATCTAAAATGCCTATCAGCACCTATATTTGAAATGCCTATCGGCAACTATATCTGAAATGCCTATCGGCACCTATTTTTAAAATGCCAATCGGCAACTATATCTGAAATGCCTATCGGTACCTATTTTTGAAATGCCTATCGGAAACTACATCTGAAATGCCTATCAGCACTTATATTTGAATAGCCTATCGGCAACCATATCGGGAATGCCTATCGGCACCTATATTTGAAATGCCTATCGGCTTCTATATCTGAAATGCCTATCGGCACCTATTTTTGAAATGCCAATCGGCAACTATATCTGAAATGCCTATCGGCACCTATATCTGAAATGCCTATCGGCACCTATTTTTGAAATGCCTATCGGAAACTACATCTGAAATGCCTATCAGCACCTATATTTGAAATGCCTATCGGCAACCATATCTGGAATGCCTATCGGCACCTATATTTGAAATGCCTATCGGCTTCAATATCTGAAATGCCTACCGGCACCTATTTTTAAAATGCCAATCGGCAACTATATCTGAAGTGCCTATCGGCACCTATATCTGAAATGCCTATCGGCACCTATTTTTGAAATGCCTATCGAAAACTACATCTGAAATGCCTATCAGCACCTATATTTGAAATGCCTATCGGCAACTATATCTGATATGCCTATCGGCACCTATATCTGAAATGCCTTTCGGCATTTATATCTGAAATGCCTATCGACACCTATATACGAAATGCCTATCGGCACTTATATTTTAAATGCCTATCGGCAAATATATCTGATATGCCTATCGGCACCTATATCTGAAATGCCTATCGGCACCTATTTTTGAAATGCCTATCGGAAACTACATCTAAAATGCCTATCGGCACCTATTTTTAAAGTGCCAATCGGCAACTAAATCTGAAATGCCTATCGGCACCTATATCTGAAATGCCTATCGGCACCTCTTTCTGAAATGCCTATCGGTACCTATTTTTGAAATGCCTTTTGGAAACTACATCTGAAATGCCTATCTGCTCCTATATTTGAAATGCCTATCGGCAACCATATCTGAAAAGCCTATCGACACCTATATTTGAAATACCTATCGGCTTCTATATCTGAAATACCTATCGGCACCTGTTTTTAAAATGCCAATCGGCAACTATATCTGAAATGCGTATCGGCACCTATATCTGAAATGCCTATCGGCACCTATTTTTGAAATGCCTATCGGAAACTACATCTGAAATGCCTATCAGCACCTATATTTGAAATGCCTATCGGCAAACATATCTGGAATGCCTATCGGCACCTATATTTGAAATGCCTATCGGCTTCTATATCTGAAATGCCTATCGACACCTATTTTTAAAATGCCAACCGCCAACTCTATCTGAAATGCCTATCAGCACCTATATTTGAAATACCTATCGGCAACCATATCTGGAATGCCTATCGGCACATATATTTGAAATGTCTATCGGCTTCTATATCTGAAATGCCTATCGGCACCTATTTTTAAAATGCCAATCGGCAACTATATCTGAAATGCCTATCGGCACCTATATCTGAAATGCCTATCGGCACCTATTTTTGAAATGCCTATCGGAAACTACATCTGAAATGCCTATCAGCACCAATATTTGAAATGCCTATCGATAACCATATCTGGAATGCCTATCGGCACCTATATTTGAAATGCCTATCGGCTTCAATATCTGAAATGCCTATCGGCACCTATTTTTAAAATGCCAATCGGCAACTATATCTGAAGTGCCTATCGGCACCTATATCTGAAATGCCTATCGGCACCTATATTTGAAATGCCTATCGGAAACTACATCTGAAATGCCTATCAGCACCTATATTTGAAATGCCTATCGGCAACCATATCTGGAATGCCTATCGGCACCTATATTTGAAATGCCTATCGGCTTCAATATCTGAAATGCCTATCGGCACCTATTTTTAAAATGCCAATCGGCAACTATATCTGAAGTGCCTATCGGCACCTATATCTGAAATGCCTATCGGCACCTATTTTTGAAATGCCTATCGAAAACTACATCTGAAATGCCTATCAGCACCTATATTTGAAATGCCTATCGGCAACTATATCTGATATGCCTATCGGCACCTATATCTGAAATGCCTTTCGGCATTTATATCTGAAATGCCTATCGACACCTATATACGAAATGCCTATCGGCACCTATATTTTAAATGCCTATCGGCAACTATATCTGATATGCCTATCGGCACCTATATCTGAAATGCCTATCGGCACCTATTTTTGAAATGCCTATCGGAAACTACATCTAAAATGCCTATCGGCACCTATTTTTAAAGTGCCAATCGGCAACTAAATCTGAAATGCCTATCGGCACCTCTATCTGAAATGCCTATCGGCACCTCTTTCTGAAATGCCTATCGGCACCTATTTTTGAAATGCCTTTTGGAAACTACATCTGAAATGCCTATCTGCTCCTATATTTGAAATGCCTATCGGCAACCATATCTGAAAAGCCTATCGACACCTATATTTGAAATACCTATCGGCTTCTATATCTGAAATACCTATCGGCACCTGTTTTTAAAATGCCAATCGGCAACTATATCTGAAATGCGTATCGGCACCTATATCTGAAATGCCTATCGGCACCTATTTCTAAAATGCCAATTGGCAACTATATCTGAAATGCCTATCGGCACCTATATCTGAAATGCCTATCGGCATCAATTTTTGAAATGCCTATCGGAAACTACATCTAAAATGCCTATCAGCACCTATATTTGAAATGCCTATCGGCAACCATATCTGGAATGCCTATCGGCACCTACATTTGAAATGCCTATCGGCTTCTATATCTGAAATGCCTATCGGCACCTATTTGTAAAATGCCAATCGGCAACTATATCTGAAATGCCTATCGGCACCTATATCTGAAATGCCTATCGGCACCTATTTTTGAAATGCCTATCGGAAACTACATCTGAAATGCCTATCAGCACCTATATTTGAAATGCCTATCGGCGACCATATCTGAAATGCCTATCGACACCTATATTTGAAATACCTATCGGCTTCTATATCTGAAATGCCTATCGGCACCTATTTTTAAAATGCCAATCGGTAACTATATCTGAAATGCCTATCGGCACCTATATCTGAAATGCCTATCGGCACCAATTTTTGAAATGCCTATCGGAAACTACATCTGGAATGCTTATCAGCACCTATATTTGAAATGCCTATCGGCAACCATATCTGGAATGCCTATCGGCACCTATATTTGAAATGCCTATCGGCTTCTATATCTGAAATGCCTATCGACACCTATTTTTAAAATGCCAATCGGCAACTATATCTGAAATGCCTATCGGCACCTATATCTAAAATGCCTATCGGCACCTATTTTTGAAATGCCTATCGGAAACTACAACTGAAATGCCTATCAGCACCTATATTTGAAATTCCTATCGGCAATCATATCTGGGATGCCTATCGGCACCTATATTTGAAATGCCTATCGGCTTCTATATCTGAAATGCCTATCGGCACCTTTTTTTAAAATGCTAATCGGCAACTATATCTGAAATGCCTATCGGCACCTATATCTGAAATGCCTATCGGCACCTATTTTTGAAATGCCTATCGGAAACTACATCTGAAATGCCTATCAGCACCAATATTTGAAATGCCTATCGGCAACCATACCTGAAATACCTATCGACACCAATATTTGAAATACCTATCGGCTTCTATATCTGAAATGCCTATCGGCACCTATTTTTAAAATGCCAATCGGCAACTATATCTGAAATGCCTATCGGCACCTATATCTGAAATGCTTATCGGCACTAATTTTTGAAATGCCTATCGGAAACTACATCTGAAATGCCTACCAGCACCTATATTTGAAATGCCTGTCGGCAACCATATCTGGAATGCCTATCAGCACCTATATTTGAAATGCCTATCGGCTTCTATATCTGAAATGCCTATCAACACCTATATTTAAAATGTCAATCGGCAACTATATCTGAAATGCCTATCGGCACCTATATCTGAAATGCCTATCGGCACCTATTTTTAAAATGCCTATCGAAAACTACATCTGAAATGCCTATCAGCACCTATATTTGAAATGTCTATCGGCAACTATATCTGAAATGCCTATCGGCACCTATTTTTAAAATGCCAATCGGCAACTATATCTGAAATGCCTATCGGTACCTATTTTTGAAATGCTTATCGGAAACTACATCTGAAATGCCTATCAGCACTTATATTTGTATAGCCTATCGGCAACCATATCGGGAATGCCTATCGGCACCTATATTTGAAATGCCTATCGGCTTCTATATCTGAAATGCCTATCGGCACCTATTTTTGAAATGCCAATCGGCAACTATATCTGAAATGCCTATCGGCACCTATATCTGAAATGCCTATCGGCACCTATTTTTGAAATGCCTATCGGAAACTACATCTGAAATGCCTATCAGCACCTATATTTGAAATGCCTATCGGCAACCATATCTGGAATGCCTATCGGCACCTATATTTGAAATGCCTATCGGCTTCAATATCTGAAATGCCTACCGGCACCTATTTTTAAAATGCCAATCGGCAACTATATCTGAAGTGCCTATCGGCACCTATATCTGAAATGCCTATCGGCACCTATTTTTGAAATGCCTATCGAAAACTACATCTGAAATGCCTATCAGCACCTATATTTGAAATGCCTATCGGCAACTATATCTGATATGCCTATCGGCACCTATATCTGAAATGCCTTTCGGCATTTATATCTGAAATGCCTATCGACACCTATATACGAAATGCCTATCGGCACCTATATTTTAAATGCCTATCGGCAAATATATCTGATATGCCTATCGGCACCTATATCTGAAATGCCTATCGGCACCTATATTTGAAATGCCTATCGGCAACCATATCTGGAATGCCTATCGGCACCTATATTTAAAATGCTTATCGGCTTCTCTATCTGAAATGCCTATCGACACTTATTTTTAAAATGCCAATTGGCAACTATATCTGAAATGCCTATCGGCACCTATATCTAAAATGCCCATCGGCACCTATTTTTGAAATGCCTATCGGAAACTACATCTGAAATGCCTATCAGCACCTATATTTGAAATGCCTATCGGCAACCATATCTGAAATGCCTATCGACACCTATATTTGAAATACCTATCGGCTTCTATATCTGAAATGCGTATCGGCACCTATTTTTAAAATGCTAATCGGCAACTATATCTGAAATGCCTATCGGCACCTATATTTGAAATGCCTATCGGCACCTATTTTTGAAATGCCTATCGGAAACTACATCTGAAATGCCTATCAGCACCTATATTTGAAATGCCTATCGGCAACCATATCTGGAATGCCTATCAGCACCTATATTTGATATGCCTATCGGCTTCTATATCTGAAATGCCTATCGGCACATATTTTTAAAATGCCAATCGGCAACTATTACTGAAATGCGTATCGGCACCTATATCTGAAATGCCTATCGGCACCTATTTTTGAAATGCCTATCGGAAACTACATCTGAAATGCCTATCAGCACCTATATTTGAAATGCCTATCGGCAACCATATCTGGAATGCCTATCGGCACCTATATTTGAAATGCCTATCGGCTTCTATATCTGAAATGCCTATCGACACCTATTTTAAAAATGCCAATCGCCAACTATATCTGAAATGCCTATCAGCACCTATATTTGAAATACCTATCGGCAACCATATCTGGAATGCCTATCGGCACCTATATTTGAAATGCCTATCGGCTTCTATATCTGAAATGCCTATCGGCACCTATTTTAAAAATGTCAATCGGCAACTATATCTGAAATGCCTATCGGCACCTATATCTGAAATGCGTATCGGCACCTATTTTTGAAATGCCTATCGGAAACTACATCTGAAATGCCTATCAGCACCTATATTTGAAATGCCTATCGGGCAACCATATCTGGAATGCCTATCGGCACCTATATTTGAAATGCCTATCGGCTTCAATATCTGAAATGCCTATCGGCACCTATTTTTAAAATGCCAATCGGCAACTATATCTGAAGTGCCTATCGGCACCTATATCTGAAATGCCTATCGGCACCTATTTTTGAAATGCCTATCGAAAACTACATCTGAAATGCCTATCAGCACCTATATTTGAAATGCCTATCGGCAACTATATCTGATATGCCTATCGGCACCTATATCTGAAATGCCTTTCGGCATTTATATCTGAAATGCCTATCGACACCTATATACGAAATGCCTATCGGCACCTATATTTTAAATGCCTATCGGCAACTATATCTGATATGCCTATCGGCACCTATATCTGAAATGCCTATCGGCACCTATTTTTGAAATGCCTATCGGAAACTACATCTAAAATGCCTATCGGCACCTATTTTTAAAGTGCCAATCGGCAACTAAATCTGAAATGCCTATCGGCACCTATATCTGAAATGCCTATCGGCACCTCTTTCTGAAATGCCTATCGGCACCTATTTTTTAAATGCCTTTTGGAAACTACATCTGAAATGCCTATCTGCTCCTATATTTGAAATGCCTATCGGCAACCATATCTGAAAAGCCTATCGACACCTATCTTTGAAATACCTATCGGCTTCTATATCTGAAATGCCTATCGGCACCTGTTTTTAAAATGCCAATCGGCAACTATATCTGAAATGCCTATCGGCACCTATATCTGAAATGCCTATCGGCATCAATTTTTGAAATGCCTATCGGAAACTACATCTAAAATGCCTATCAGCACCTATATTTGAAATGCCTATCGGCAACCATATCTGAAATGCCTATCGGCACCTACATTTGAAATGCCTATCGGCTTCTATATCTGAAATGCCTATCGGCACCTATTTGTAAAATGCCAATCGGCAACTATATCTGAAATGCCTATCGGCACCTATATCTGAAATGCCTATCGGCACCTATTTTTGAAATGCCTATCGGAAACTACATCTAAAATGCCTATCAGCACCTATATTTGAAATGCCTATCGGCGACCATATCTGAAATGCCTATCGACACCTATATTTGAAATACCTATCGGCTTCTATATCTGAAATGCCTATCGGCACCTATTTTTAAAATGCCAATCGGTAACTATATCTGAAATGCCTATCGGCACCTATATCTGAAATGCCTATCGGCAACAATTTTTGAAATGCCCATCGGAAACTACATCTGGAATGCTTATCAGCACCTATATTTGAAATGCCTATCGGCAACCTTATGTGGAATGCCTATCGGCACCTATATTTGAAATGCCTATCGGCTTCTATATCTGAAATGCCTATCGACACCTATTTTTAAAATGCCAATCGGCAACTATATCTGAAATGCCTATCGGCACCTATATCTAAAATGCCTATCGGCACCTATTTTTGTAATGCCTATCGGATACTACATCTGAAATGCCTATCAGCACCTATATTTGAAATTCCTATCGGCAATCATATCTGGGATGCCTATCGGCACCTATATTTGAAATGCCTATCGGCTTCTATATCTGAAATGCCTATCGGCACCTATTTTTAAAATGCTAATCGGCAACTATATCTGAAATGCCTATCGGCACCTATATCTGAAATGCCTATCGGCACCTATTTTTGAAATGCCTATCGGAAACTACATCTGAAATGCCTATCAGCACCAATATTTGAAATGCCTATCGGCAACCATACCTGAAATACCTATCGACACCAATATTTGAAATACCTATCGGCTTCTATATCTGAAATGCCTATCGGCACCTATTTTAAAAATGCCAATCGGCAACTATATCTGAAATGCCTATCGGCACCTATATCTGAAATGCTTATCGGCACCAATTTTTGAAATGCCTATCGGAAACTACATCTGAAATGCCTACCAGCACCTATATTTGAAATGCCTATCGGCAACCATATCTGGAATGCCTATCATCACCTATATTTGAAATGCCTATCGGCTTCTATATCTGAAATGCCTATCAACACCTATATTTAAAATGTCAATCGGCAACTATATCTGAAATGCCTATCGGCACCTATATCTGAAATGCCTATCGGCACCTATTTTTGAAGTGCCTATCGAAAACTACATCTGAAATGCCTATCAGCACCTATATTTGAAATGCCTATCGGCAACTATATCTGAAATGCCTATCGGCACCTATTTTTAAAATGCCAATCGGCAACTATATCTGAAATGCCTATCGGTACCTATTTTTGAAATGCCTATCGAAAACTACATCTGAAATGCCTATCAGCACTTATATTTGAATAGCCTATCGGCAACCATATCGGGAATGCCTATCGGCACCTATATTTGAAATGCCTATCGGCTTCTATATCTGAAATGCCTATCGGCACCTATTTTTAAAATTCCAATCGGCAACTATATTTGAAGTGCCTATCGGCACCTATATCTGAAATGCCTATCGGCACCTATTTTTGAAATGCCTATCGAAAACTACATCTGAAATGCCTATCAGCACCTATATTTGAAATGCCTATCGGCAACCATATCTGGAATGCCTATCGGCACCTATATTTGAAATGCCTATCGGCTTCAATATCTGAAATGCCTACCGGCACCTATTTTTAAAATGCCAATCGGCAACTATATCTGAAGTGCCTATCGGCACCTATATCTGAAATGCCTATCGGCACCTATTTTTGAAATGCCTATCGAAAACTACATCTGAAATGCCTATCAGCACCTATATTTGAAATGCCTATCGGCAACTATATCTGATATGCCTATCGGCACCTATATCTGAAATGCCTTTCGGCATTTATATCTGAAATGCCTATCGACACCTATATACGAAATGCCTATCGGCACCTATATTTTAAATGCCTATCGGCAAATATATCTGATATGCCTATCGGCACCTATATCTGAAATGCCTATCGGCACCTATTTTTGAAATGCCTATCGGAAACTACATCTAAAATGCCTATCGGCACCTATTTTTAAAGTGCCAATCGGCAACTAAATCTGAAATGCCTATCGGCACCTATATCTGAAATGCCTATCGGCACCTCTTTCTGAAATGCCTATCGGCACCTATTTTTGAAATGCCGATATAGAAGCCGATAGGCATTTCAAATATAGGTGCCGATAGGCATTCCAGATATGGTTGCCGATAGGCATTTCAAAGATAGGTGCTGATAAGCATTCCAGATGTAGTTTCCGATAGGCATTTCAAAAATTGGTGCCGATAGGCATTTCAGATATAGGTGCCGATAGGCATTTCAGATATAGTTACCGATTGGCATTTTAAAAATAGGTGCCGATAGGCATTTCAGATATAGAAGCCGATAGGTATTTCAAATATAGGTGTCGATAGGCATTTCAGATATGGTCGCCGATAGGCATTTCAAATATAGGTGCTGATAGGCATTTCAGATGTAGTTTCCGATAGGCATTTCAAAAATAGGTGCCGATAGGCATTTCAGATATAGGTGCCGATAGGCATTTCAGATATAGTTGCCGATTGGCATTTTACAAATAGGTGCCGATAGGCATTTCAGATATAGAAGCCGATAGGCATTTCAAATGGAGGTGCCGATAGGCATTCCAGATATGGTTGCCGATAGGCAATTCAAATATAGGTGCTGATAGGCATTTTAGATGTAGTTTCCGATAGGCATTTCAAAAATTGATGCCGATAGGCATTTCAGATATAGGTGCCGATAGGCATTTCAGATATAGTTGCCAATTGGCATTTTAGAAATAGGTGCCGATAGGCATTTCAGATATAGGTGCCGATACGCATTTCAGATATAGTTGCCGATTGGCATTTTAAAAACAGGTGCCGATAGGTATTTCAGATATAGAAGCCGATAGGTATTTCAAATATAGGTGTCGATAGGCTTTTCAGATATGGTTGCCGATAGGCATTTCAAATATAGGAGCAGATAGGCATTTCAGATGTAGTTTCCAAAAGGCATTTCAAAAATAGGTGCCGATAGGCATTTCAGAAAGAGGTGCCGATAGGCATTTCAGATAGAGGTGCCGATAGGCATTTCAGATTTAGTTGCCGATTGGCACTTTAAAAATAGGTGCCGATAGGCATTTTAGATGTAGTTTCCGATAGGCATTTCAAAAATAGGTGCCGATAGGCATTTCAGATATAGGTGCCGATAGGCATATCAGATATAGTTGCCGATAGGCATTTAAAATATAGGTGCCGATAGGCATTTCGTATATAGGTGTCGATAGGCATTTCAGATATAAATGCCGAAAGGCATTTCAGATATAGGTGCCGATAGGCATATCAGATATAGTTGCCGATAGGCATTTCAAATATAGGTGCTGATAGGCATTTCAGATGTAGTTTTCGATAGGCATTTCAAAAATAGGTGCCGATAGGCATTTCAGATATAGGTGCCGATAGGCACTTCAGATATAGTTGCCGATTGGCATTTTAAAAATAGGTGCCGATAGGCATTTCAGATATTGAAGCCGATAGGCATTTCAAATATAGGTGCCGATAGGCATTCCAGATATGGTTGCCGATAGGCATTTCAAATATAGGTGCTGATAGGCATTTCAGATGTAGTTTCCGATAGGCATTTCAAATATAGGTGCCGATAGGCATTTCAGATATAGGTGCCGATAGGCACTTCAGATATAGTTGCCGATTGGCATTTTAAAAATAGGTGCCGATAGGCATTTCAGATATTGAAGCCGATAGGCATTTCAAATATAGGTGCCGATAGGCATTCCAGATATGGTTATCGATAGGCATTTCAAATATTGGTGCTGATAGGCATTTCAGATGTAGTTTCCGATAGGCATTTCAAAAATAGGTGCCGATAGGCATTTCAGATATAGGTGCCGATAGGCATTTCAGATATAGTTGCCGATTGGCATTTTAAAAATAGGTGCCGATAGGCATTTCAGATATAGAAGCCGATAGACATTTCAAATATATGTGCCGATAGGCATTCCAGATATGGTTGCCGATAGGTATTTCAAATATAGGTGCTGATAGGCATTTCAGATAGAGTTGGCGGTTGGCATTTTAAAAATAGGTGTCGATAGGCATTTCAGATATAGAAGCCGATAGGCATTTCAAATATAGGTGCCGATAGGCATTCCAGATATGTTTGCCGATAGGCATTTCAAATATAGGTGCTGATAGGCATTTCAGATGTAGTTTCCGATAGGCATTTCAAAAATAGGTGCCGATAGGCATTTCAGATATAGGTGCCGATACGCATTTCAGATATAGTTGCCGATTGGCATTTTAAAAACAGGTGCCGATAGGTATTTCAGATATAGAAGCCGATAGGTATTTCAAATATAGGTGTCGATAGGCTTTTCAGATATGGTTGCCGATAGGCATTTCAAATATAGGAGCAGATAGGCATTTCAGATGTAGTTTCCAAAAGGCATTTCAAAAATAGGTACCGATAGGCATTTCAGAAAGAGGTGCCGATAGGCATTTCAGATATAGGTGCCGATAGGCATTTCAGATTTAGTTGCCAATTGGCACTTTAAAAATAGGTGCCGATAGGCATTTTAGATGTAGTTTCCGATAGGCATTTCAAAAATAGGTGCCGATAGGCATTTCAGATATAGGTGCCGATAGGCATATCAGATATATTTGCCGATAGGCATTTAAAATATAGGTGCCGATAGGCATTTCGTATATAGGTGTCGATAGGCATTTCAGATATAAATGCCGAAAGGCATTTCAGATATAGGTGCCGATAGGCATATCAGATATAGTTGCCGATAGGCATTTCAAATATAGGTGCTGATAGGCATTTCAGATGTAGTTTTCGATAGGCATTTCAAAAATAGGTGCCGATAGGCATTTCAGATATAGGTGCCGATAGGCACTTCAGATATAGTTGCCGATTGGCATTTTAAAAATAGGTGCCGGTAGGCATTTCAGATATTGAAGCCGATAGGCATTTCAAATATAGGTGCCGATAGGCATTCCAGATATGGTTGCCGATAGGCATTTCAAATATAGGTGCTGATAGGCATTTCAGATGTAGTTTCCGATAGGCATTTCAAAAATAGGTGCCGATAGGCATTTCAGATATAGGTGCCGATAGGCATTTCAGATATAGTTGCCGATTGGCATTTCAAAAATAGGTGCCGATAGGCATTTCAGATATAGAAGCCGATAGGCATTTCAAATATAGGTGCCGATAGGCATTCCCGATATGGTTGCCGATAGGCTATTCAAATATAAGTGCTTATAGGCATTTCAGATGTAGTTTCCGATAAGCATTTCAAAAATAGGTACCGATAGGCATTTCAGATATAGTTGCCGATTGGCATTTTAAAAATAGGTGCCGATAGGCATTTCAGATATAGTTGCCGATAGGCATTTCAAATATAGGTGCTGATAGGCATTTCAGATGTAGTTTTCGATAGGCATTTCAAAAATAGGTGCCGATAGGCATTTCAGATATAGGTGCCGATAGGCATTTCAGATATAGTTGCCGATTGACATTTTAAATATAGGTGTTGATAGGCATTTCAGATATAGAAGCCGATAGGCATTTCAAATATAGGTGCTGATAGGCATTCCAGATATGGTTGCCGATAGGCATTTCAAATATAGGTGCTGGTAGGCATTTCAGATGTAGTTTCCCATAGGCATTTCAAAAATTAGTGCCGATAAGCATTTCAGATATAGGTGCCGATAGGCATTTCAGATATAGTTGCCGATTGGCATTTTAAAAATAGGTGCCGATAGGCATTTCAGATATAGAAGCCGATAGGTATTTCAAA
Source organism: Venustoraphidia nigricollis (assembly GCA_034508555.1). Taxonomy (NCBI): domain Eukaryota; kingdom Metazoa; phylum Arthropoda; class Insecta; order Raphidioptera; family Raphidiidae; genus Venustoraphidia; species Venustoraphidia nigricollis. Next base: position 28,369 of record JAVRKA010000668.1, read on the forward strand.
TATTGGTGTCGATAGGTATTTCAGGTATGGTTGCCGATAGGCATTTCAAATATTGGTGCTGATAGGCATTTCAGATGTAGTTTCCGATAGGCATTTCAAAAATAGGTGCCGATAGGCATTTCAGATATAGGTGCCGATAGGCATTTCAGATATAGTTGCCGATTAGCATTTTAAAAATAGGTGCCGATAGGCATTTCAGATATAGAAGCCGATAGGCATTTCAAATATTGGTGCCGATAGGCATCCCAGATATGATTGCCGATAGGAATTTCAAATATAGGTGCTGATAGGCATTTCAGTTGTAGTTTCCGATAGGCATTTCAAAAATAGGTGCCGATAGGCATTTTAGATATAGGTGCCGATAGGCATTTCAGATATAGTTGCCGATTGGCATTTTAAAAATAGGTGTCGATAGGCATTTCAGATATAGAAGCCGATAGGCATTTCAAATATAGGTGCCGATTGGCATTCCAGATATGGTTGCCGATAGGCATTTCAAATATAGGTGCTGATAAGCATTCCAGATGTAGTTTCCGATAGGCATTTCAAAAATTGGTGCCGATAGGCATTTCAGATATAGGTGCCGATAGGCATTTCAGATATAGTTACCGATTGGCATTTTAAAAATAGGTGCCGATAGGCATTTCAGATATAGAAGCCGATAGGTATTTCAAATATAGGTGTCGATAGGCATTTCAGATATGGTCGCTGATAGGCATTTCAAATATAGGTGCTGATAGGCATTTCAGATGTAGTTTCCGATAGGCATTTCAAAAATAGGTGCCGATAGGCATTTCAGATATAGGTGCCGATAGGCATTTCAGATATAGTTGCCGATTGGCATTTTACAAATAGGTGCCGATAGGCATTTCAGATATAGAAGCCGATAGGCATTTCAAATGTAGGTGCCAATAGGCATTCCAGATATGGTTGCCGATAGGCATTTCAAATATAGGTGCTGATAGGCATTTTAGATGTAGTTTCCGATAGGCATTTCAAAAATTGATGCCGATAGGCATTTCAGATATAGGTGCCGATAGGCATTTCAGATATAGTTGCCAATTGGCATTTTAGAAATAGGTGCCGATAGGCATTTCAGATATAGGTGCCGATACGCATTTCAGATATAGTTGCCGATTGGCATTTTAAAAACAGGTGCCGATAGGTATTTCAGATATAGAAGCCGATAGGTATTTCAAATATAGGTGTCGATAGGCTTTTCAGATATGGTTGCCGATAGGCATTTCAAATATAGGAGCAGATAGGCATTTCAGATGTAGTTTCCAAAAGGCATTTCAAAAATAGGTGCCGATAGGCATTTCAGGAAGAGGTGCCGATAGGCATTTCAGATATAGGTGCCGATAGGCATTTCAGATTTAGTTGCCGATTGGCACTTTAAAAATAGGTGCCGATAGGCATTTTAGATGTAGTTTCCGATAGGCATTTCAAAAATAGGTGCCGATAGGCATTTCAGATATAGGTGCCGATAGGCATATCAGATATAGTTGCCGATAGGCATTTAAAATATAGGTGCCGATAGGCATTTCGTATATAGGTGTCGATAGGCATTTCAGATATAAATGCCGAAAGGCATTTCAGATATAGGTGCCGATAGGCATATCAGATATAGTTGCCGATAGGCATTTCAAATATAGGTGCTGATAGGCATTTCAGATGTAGTTTTCGATAGGCATTTCAAAAATAGGTGCCGATAGGCATTTCAGATATAGGTGCCGATAGGCACTTCAGATATAGTTGCCGATTGGCATTTTAAAAATAGGTGCCGATAGGCATTTCAGATATTGAAGCCGATAGGCATTTCAAATATAGGTGCCGATAGGCATTCCAGATATGGTTGCCGATAGGCATTTCAAATATAGGTGCTGATAGGCATTTCAGATGTAGTTTCCGATAGGCATTTCAAAAATAGGTGCCGATAGGCATTTCAGATATAGGTGCCGATAGGCATTTCAGATATAGTTGCCGATTGGCATTTTAAAAATAGGTGCCGATAGGCATTTCAGATATAGAAGCCGATAGGCATTTCAAATATAGGTGCCGATAGGCATTCCCGATATGGTTGCCGATAGGCTATTCAAATATAAGTGCTGATAGGCATTTCAGATGTAGTTTCCGATAGGCATTTCAAAAATAGGTACCGATAGGCATTTCAGATATAGTTGCCGATTGGCATTTTAAAAATAGGTGCCGATAGGCATTTCAGATATAGTTGCCGATAGGCATTTCAAATATAGGTGCTGATAGGCATTTTAGATGTAGTTTTCGATAGGCATTTCAAAAATAGGTGCCGATAGGCATTTCAGATATAGGTGCCGATAGGCATTTCAGATATAGTTGCCGATTGACATTTTAAATATAGGTGTCGATAGGCATTTCAGATATAGAAGCCGATAGGCATTTCAAATATAGGTGCCGATAGGCATTCCAGATATGGTTGCCGATAGGCATTTCAAATATAGGTGCTGATAAGCATTCCAGATGTAGTTTCCGATAGGCATTTCAAAAATTGGTGCCGATAGGCATTTCAGATATAGGTGCCGATAGGCATTTCAGATATAGTTACCGATTGGCATTTTAAAAATAGGTGCCGATAGGCATTTCAGATATAGAAGCCGATAGGTATTTCAAATATAGGTGTCGATAGGCATTTCAGATATGGTCGCCGATAGGCATTTCAAATATAGGTGCTGATAGGCATTTCAGATGTAGTTTCCGATAGGCATTTCAAAAATAGGTGCCGATAGGCATTTCAGATTTAGGTGCCGATAGGCATTTCAGATATAGTTGCCGATTGGCATTTTACAAATAGGTGCCGATAGGCATTTCAGATATAGAAGCCGATAGGTATTTCAAATGTAGGTGCCGATAGGCATTCCAGATATGGTTGCCGATAGGCATTTCAAATATAGGTGCTGATAGGCATTTTAGATGTAGTTTCCGATAGGCATTTCAAAAATTGATGCCGATAGGCATTTCAGATATAGGTGCCGATAGGCATTTCAGATATAGTTGCCGATTGGCATTTTAAAAACAGGTGCCGATAGGCATTTCAGATATAGAAGCCGATAGGTATTTCAAATATAGGTGCCGATAGGCTTTTCAGATATGGTTGCCGATAGGCATTTCAAATATAGAAGCAGATAGGCATTTCAGATGTAGTTTCCAAAAGGCATTTCAAAAATAGGTGCCGATAGGCATTTCAGAAAGAGGTGCCGATAGGCATTTCAGATATAGGTGCCGATAGGCATTTCAGATTTAGTTGCCGATTGGCACTTTAAAAATAGGTGCCGATAGGCATTTTAGATGTAGTTTGCGATAGGCATTTCAAAAATAGGTGCCGATAGGCATTTCAGATATAGGTGCCGATAGGCATATCAGATATAGTTGCCGATAGGCATTAAAAATATAGGTGCCGATAGGCATTTCGTATATAGGTGTCGATAGGCATTTCAGATATAAATGCCGAAAGGCATTTCAGATATAAATGCCGAAAGGCATTTCAGATATAGGTGCCGATAGGCATATCAGATATAGTTGCCGATAGGCATTTCAAATATAGGTGCTGATAGGCATTTCAGATGTAGTTTTCGATAGGCATTTCAAAAATAGGTGCCGATAGGCATTTCAGATATAGGTGCCGATAGGCACTTCAGATATAGTTGCCGATTGGCATTTTAAAAATTGGTGCCGATAGGCATTTCAGATATTGAAGCCGATATGCATTTCAATTATAGGTGCCGATAGGCATTCCAGATATGGTTGCCGATAGGCATTTCAAATATAGGTGCTGATAGGCATTTCAGATGTAGTTTCCGATAGGCATTTCAAAAATAGGTCTCGATAGGCATTTCAGATATAGGTGCCGATAGGCATTTCAGATATAGTTGCCGATTGGCATTTTAAAAATAGGTGCCGATAGGCATTTCCGATATAGAAGCCGATAGGCATTTCAAATATAGGTGCCGATAGGCATTCCAGATATGGTTGCCGATAGGTATTTCAAATATAGGTGCTGATAGGCATTTCAGATATAGTTACCGATTTGCATTTTAAAAATAGGTGCCAATAGGCATTTCAGATATAGAAGCTGATAGGTATTTCAAATATAGGTGTCGATAGGCATTTCAGATATGGTTGCCGATAGGCATTTCAAATATAAGTGCTGATTGGCATTTCAGATGTAGTTTCCGATAGGCATTTCAAAAATAGGTGCCGATAGGCATTTCAGATATAGGTGCCGATAGGCATTTCAGATATAGTTGCCGATTGGCATTTTAAAAATAGGTGCCGATAGGCATTTCAGATATAGAAGCCGATAGGCATTTCAAATATAGGTGCCGATAGGCATTCCAGATATGGTTGCCGATAGGCATTTTAAATATAGGTGCTGATAGGCATTTCAGATGTAGTTTCCGATAGGCATTTCAAAAATAGGTGCCGATGGGCATTTTAGATATAGGTGCCGATAGGCATTTCAGATATAGTTGCCAATTGGCATTTTAAAAATAAGTGTCGATAGGCATTTCAGATAGAGAAGCCGATAGGCATTTTAAATATAGGTGCCGATAGGCATTCCAGATATGGTTGCCGATAGGCATTTCAAATATAGGTGCTGATAGGCATTTTAGATGTAGTTTCCGATAGGCATTTCAAAAATTGATGCCGATAGGCATTTCAGATATAGGTGCCGATAGGCATTTCAGATATAGTTGCCGATTGGCATTTTAAAAACAGGTGCCGATAAGCATTTCAGATATAGAAGCCGATAGGCATTTCAAATATAGGTGCCGATAGGCATTCCCGATATGGTTGCCGATAGGCTATTCAAATATAAGTGCTGATAGGCATTTCAGATGTAGTTTCCGATAGGCATTTCAAAAATTGGTGCCGATAAGCATTTCAGATATTGGTGCCGATAGGCATTTCAGATATAGTTGCCGATTGGCATTTTAAAAATAGGTGCCGATAGGCATTTTAGATATAGAAGCCGATAGGTATTTCAAATAATATTGGTGTCGTAAGGTATTTCAGGTATGGTTGCCGATAGCCATTTCAAATATTGGTGCTGATAGGCATTTCAGATGTAGTTTCCGATAGGCATTTCAAAAATAGGTGCCGATAAGCATTTCAGATATTGGTGCCGATAGGCATTTCAGATATAGTTGCCGATTGGCATTTTAAAAATAGGTGCCGATAGGCATTTTAGATATAGAAGCCGATAGGTATTTCAAATAATATTGGTGTCGTAAGGTATTTCAGGTATGGTTGCCGATAGGCATTTCAAATATTGGTGCTGATAGGCATTCCAGATATGGTTGCCGATAGGCATTTCAAATATAGGTGCTGATAGGCATTTCAGATGTAGTTTCCGATAGGCATTTCAAAAATTGGTGCCGATAAGCATTTCAGATATTGGTGCCGATAGGCATTTCAGATATAGTTGCCGATTGGCATTTTAAAAATAGGTGCCGATAGGCATTTTAGATATAGAAGCCGATAGGTATTTCAAATAATATTGGTGTCGTAAGGTATTTCAGGTATGGTTGCCGATAGGCATTTCAAATATTGGTGCTGATAGGCATTTCAGATGTAGTTTCCGATAGGCATTTCAAAAATAGGTGCCGATAGGCATTTTAGATATAGGTGCCGATAGGCATTTCAGATATAGTTGCCGATTGGCATTTTAAAAATAGGTGTCAATAGGCATTTCAGATATAGAAGCCGATAGGCATTTCAAATATAGGTGCCGATAGGCATTTCAGATATGGTCGCCGATAGGCATTTCAAATATAGGTGCTGATAGGCATTTCAGATGTAGTTTCCGATAGGCATTTCAAAAATAGGTGCCGATAGGCATTTCAGATATAGGTGCCGATAGGCATTTCATATATAGTTGCCGATTGGCATTTTACAAATAGGTGCCGGTAGGCATTTCAGATATAGAAGCCGATAGGCATTTCAAATGTAGGTGCCGATAGGCATTCCAGATATGGTTGCCGATAGGCATTTCAAATATAGGTGCTGATAGGCATTTCAGATGTAGTTTCCGATAGGCATTTAAAAAATAGGTGCCGATAGGCATTTCAGATATAGGTGCCGATAGGCATTTCAGATATAGTTGCCAATTGGCATTTTAAAAATAGGTGCCGATAGGCATTTCAGATATAGAAGCCGATAGGCATTTCAAATATAGGTGCCGATAGGCATTCCAGATATGGTTGCCGATAGGCATTTCAAATATAGGTGCTGATAGGCATTTTAGATGTAGTTTCCGATAGGCATTTCAAAAATTGATGCCGATAGGCATTTCAGATATAGGTGAAGATAGGCATTTCAGATATAGTTGCCGATTGGCATTTTAAAAACAGGTGCCGATAGGCATTTCAGATATAGAAGCCGATAGGTATTTCAAATATAGGTGTCGATAGGCATTTCAGATATGGTTGCCGATAGGCATTTCAAATATAGGAGCAGATAGGCATTTCAGATGTAGTTTCTGAAAGGCATTTCAAAAATAGGTGCCAATAGGCATTACAGATATAGGTGCCGATAGGCATTTCAGATATAGTTGCCGATTGGCATTTTAAAAAATAGGTGCCGATAGGCATTTCAGATATAGAAGCCGATAGGCATTTCAAATATAGGTGCCGATAGGCATTCCCGATATGGTTGCCGATAGGCTATTCAAATATAAGTGCTGATAGGCATTTCAGATGTAGTTTCCGATAGGCATTTCAAAAATAGGTACCGATAGGCATTTCAGATATATTTGCCGATTGGCATTTTAAAAATAGGTGCCGATAGGCATTTCAGATATAGTTGCCGATAGGCATTTCAAATATAGGTGCTGAAAGGCATTTCAGATGTAGTTTTCGATAGGCATTTCAAAAATGGGTGCCGATAGGCATTTCAGATATAGGTGCCGATAGGCATTTCAGATATAGTTGCCGATAGGCATTTCAAATATAGGTGCTGATAGGCATTCCAGATATGGTTGCCGATAGGCATTTCAAATATAGGTGCTGATAGGCATTTCAGATGTAGTTTCCGATAGGCATTTCAAAAATTGGTGCCGATAAGCATTTCAGATATTGGTGCCGATAGGCATTTCAGATATAGTTGCCGATTGGCATTTTAAAAATAGGTGCCGATAGGCATTTCATATATAGAAGCCGATAGGTTTTTCAAATATAGGTGTCGATATGCATTTCAGATATGGTTGCCGATAGGCATTTCAAATATAGGTGCTGATAGGCATTTCAGATGTAGTTTCCGATAAGCATTTCAAAAATAGGTGCCGATAGGCATTTAAGATATAGGTGCCGACAGGCATTTCAGATATAGTTGGCGATTGGCATTTTAAAAATAGGTGTCGATAGGCATTTCAGATATAGAAGCCGATAGGCATTTCAAATATAGGTGCCGATAGGCATTCCAGATATGGTTGTCGATAGGCATTTCAAATATAGGTGCTGATAGGCATTCCAGATGTAGTTTCCGATAGGTCTTTCAAAAATTGGTGCCGATAGGCATTTCAGATATAGGTGCCAATAGGCATTTCAGATATAGTTACCGATTGGCATTTTAAAAATAGGTGCCGATAGGCATTTTAGATATAGGTGCCGATAGGCATTTCAGATATAGTTGCCGATTGGCATTTTAAAAATAGGTGCCGATAGGCATTTCAGATATAGAAGCCGATAGGCATTTCAAATATAGGTGCCGATAGGCATTCCAGATATAGTTGCCGATAGGCATTTTAAATATAGGTGCTGATAGGCATTTCAGATGTAGTTTCCGATAGGCATTTCAAAAATAGGTGCCGATAGGCATTTCAGATATAGGTGCCGATAGGCACTTCAGATATAGTTGCCGATTGGCATTTTAAAAATAGGTGCCGATAGGCATTTCAGATATTGAAGCCGATAGGCATTTCAAATATAGGTGCCGATAGGCATTCCAGATATGGTTGCCGATAGGCATTTCAAATATAGGTGCTGATAGGCATTTCAGATGTAGTTTCCGATAGGCATTTCAAAAATAGGTGCCGATAGGCATTTCAGATATAGGTGCCGATAGGCATTTCAGATATAGTTGCCGATTAGCATTTTAAAAATAGGTGCCGATAGGCATTTTAGATATAGAAGCCGATAGGCATTTCAAATATAGGTGCCGATAGGCATTCCAGATATGGTTGCCGATAGGTATTTCAAATATAGGTGCTGATAGGCATTTCAGATGTAGTTTCCGATAGGCATTTCTAAAATAGGTGCCGATGGGCATTTCAGATATAGGTGCCGATAGGCATTTCAGATATAGTTGCCGATTGGCATTTTAAAAATAAGTGTCAATAGGCATTTCAGATAGAGAAGCCGATAGGCATTTTAAATATAGGTGCCGATAGGCATTCCAGATATGGTTGCCGATAGGCATTTTGAATATAGGTGCTGATAGGCATTTTAGATGTAGTTTCCGATAGGCATTTCAAAAATTGATGCCGATAGGCATTTCAGATATAGGTGCCGATAGGCATTTCAGATATAGTTGCGGATTGGCATTTTAAAAACAGGTGCCGATAGGCATTTCAGATATAGAAGCCGATAGGTATTTCAAATATAGGTGTCGATAGGCATTTCAGATATGGTTGCCGATAGGCATTTCAAATATAGGAGCAGATAGGCATTTCAGATGTAGTTTCTGAAAGGCATTTCAAAAATAGGTGCCAATAGGCATTTCAGATATAGGTGCCGATAGGCATTTCAGATATAGTTGCCGATTGGCATTTTAAAAATAGGTGCCGATAGGCATTTCAGATATACAAGCCGATAGGCATTTCAAATATAGGTGCCGATAGGTATTCCCGATATGGTTGCCGATAGGCTATTCAAATATAAGTGCTGATAGGCATTTCAGATGTAGTTTCCGATAGGCATTTCAAAAATAGGTACCGATAGGCATTTCAGATATAGTTGCCGATTGGCATTTTAAAAATAGGTGCCGATAGGCATTTCAGATATAGTTGCCGATTGGCATTTCAAAAATAGGTGCCGATAGGCATTTCAGATATAGGTGCCGATAGGCATATCAGATATAGTTGCCGATAGGCATTTCAAATATAGGTGCTGATAGGCATTTCAGATGTAGTTTTCGATAGGCATTTCAAAAATAGGTGCCGATAGGCATTTCAGATATAGGTGCCGAAAGGCATTTCAGACATAGTTGCCGATTGGCATTTTAAATCTAGGTGCCGATAGGCATTTCAGATATAGAAGCCGATAGGCATTTCAAATATAGGTGCTGATAGGCATTCCAGATATGGTTGCCGATAGGCATTTTAAATATAGGTGCTGATAGGCATTTCAGATGTAGTTTCCGATAAGCATTTCAAAAATTGGTGCCGATAAGCATTTCAGATATATGTGCCGATAGGCATTTCAGATATAGTTGCCGATTGGCATTTTAAAAATATGTGCCGATAGGCATTTCAGATATAGAAGCCGATAGGTATTTCAAATATTGGTGTCGATAGGCATTTCAGGTATGGTTGCCGATAGGCATTTCAAATATTGGTGCTGATAGGCATTTCGGATGTAGTTTCCGATAGGCATTTCAAAAATAGGTGCCGATAGGCATTTCAGATATAGGTGCCGATAGGCATTTCAGATATAGTTGCCGATTGGCATTTTCAAAATAGGTGCCGATAGGCATTTCAGATATAGAAGCCGATAGGTATTTCAAATATAGGTGTCGATAGGCATTTCAGATATGGTCGCCGATAGGCATTTCTAATAAAGGTGCTGATAGGCATTTTAGATGTAGTTTCCGATAGGCATTTCAAAAATAGGTGCCGATAGGCATTTCAGATATAGGTGCCGATAGGCATTTCAGATATAGTTACCGATTGGCATTTTAAAAATAGGTGCCGATAGGCATTTCAGATATAGAAGCCGATAGGCATTTCAAATGTAGGTGCCGATAGGCATTCCAGATATGGTTGCCGATAGGCATTTCAAATATAGGTGCTGATAGGCATTTCAGATGTAGTTTCCGATAGGCATTTCCAAAATAGGTGCCGATAGGCATTTCAGATATAGGTGCCGATAGGCATTTCAGATATAGTTGCCAATTGGCATTTTAAAATAGGTGCCGATAGGCATTTCAGATATAGAAGCCGATAGGCATTTCAAATATAGGTGCCGATAGGCATTCCAGATATGGTTGCCGATAGGCATTTAAAATATAGGTGCTGATAGGCATTTTAGATGTAGTTTCCGATAGGCATTTAAAAAATTGATGCCGATAGGCATTTCAGATTTAGGTGCCGATAGGGATTTCAGATATAGTTGCCGATTGGCATTTTAAAAACAAGTGCCGATAGGCATTTCAGATATAGAAGCCGATAGTTATTTCAAATATAGGTGTCGATAGGCTTTTCAGATATGGTTGCCGATAGGCATTTCAAATATAGGAGCAGATAGGCATTTCAGATGTAGTTTCCAAAAGGCATTTCAAAAATAGGTGCCGATAGGCATTTCAGAAAGAGGTGCCGATAGACATTTCAGATATAGGTGCCGATAGGCATTTCAGATTTAGTTTCCGATAGGCATTTCAAAAATAGGTGCCGATAGGCATTTCAGATATAGGTGCCGATAGGCATATCAGATATAGTTGCCGATAGGCATTTAAAATATAGGTGCCGATAGGCATTTCGTATATAGGTGTCGATAGGCATTTCAGATATAAATGCCGAAAGGCATTTCAGATATAGGTGCCGATAGGCATATCAGATATAGTTGCCGATAGGCATTTCAAATATAGGTGCTGATAGGCATTTCAGATGTAGTTTTCGATAGGCATTTCAAAAATAGGTGCCGATAGGCATTTCAGATATAGGTGCCGATAGGCACTTCAGATATAGTTGCCGATTGGCATTTTAAAAATTGGTGCCGATAGGCATTTCAGATATTGAAGCCGATATGCATTTCAATTATAGGTTATGATAGGCATTCCAGATATGGTTGCCGATAGGCATTTCAAATATAGGTGCTGATAGGCATTTCAGATGTAGTTTCCGATAGGCATTTCAAAAATAGGTCTCGATAGGCATTTCAGATATAGGTGCCGATAGGCATTTCAGATATAGTTGCCGATTGGCATTTTAAAAATAGGTGCCGATAGGCATTTCCGATATAGAAGCCGATAGGCATTTCAAATATAGGTGCCGATAGGCATTCCAGATATGGTTGCCGATAGGTATTTCAAATATAGGTGCTGATAGGCATTTCAGATATAGTTACCGATTTGCATTTTAAAAATAGGTGCCAATAGGCATTTCAGATATAGAAGCTGATAGGTATTTCAAATATAGGTGTCGATAGGCATTTCAGATATGGTTGCCGATAGGCATTTCAAATATAAGTGCTGATTGGCATTTCAGATGTAGTTTCCGATAGGCATTTCAAAAATAGGTGCCGATAGGCATTTCAGATATAGGTGCCGATAGGCATTTCAGATATAGTTGCCGATTGGCATTTTAAAAATAGGTGCCGATAGGCATTTCAGATATAGAAGCCGATAGGCATTTCAAATATAGGTGCCGATAGGCATTCCAGATATGGTTGCCGATAGGCATTTTAAATATAGGTGCTGATAGGCATTTCAGATGTAGTTTCCGATAGGCATTTCAAAAATAGGTGCCGATGGGCATTTTAGATATAGGTGCCGATAGGCATTTCAGATATAGTTGCCAATTGGCATTTTAAAAATAAGTGTCGATAGGCATTTCAGATAGAGAAGCCGATAGGCATTTTAAATATAGGTGCCGATAGGCATTCCAGATATGGTTGCCGATAGGCATTTCAAATATAGGTGCTGATAGGCATTTTAGATGTAGTTTCCGATAGGCATTTCAAAAATTGATGCCGATAGGCATTTCAGATATAGGTGCCGATAGGCATTTCAGATATAGTTGCCGATTGGCATTTTAAAAACAGGTGCCGATAAGCATTTCAGATATAGAAGCCGATAGGCATTTCAAATATAGGTGCCGATAGGCATTCCCGATATGGTTGCCGATAGGCTATTCAAATATAAGTGCTGATAGGCATTTCAGATGTAGTTTCCGATAGGCATTTCAAAAATTGGTGCCGATAAGCATTTCAGATATTGGTGCCGATAGGCATTTCAGATATAGTTGCCGATTGGCATTTTAAAAATAGGTGCCGATAGGCATTTTAGATATAGAAGCCGATAGGTATTTCAAATAATATTGGTGTCGTAAGGTATTTCAGGTATGGTTGCCGATAGCCATTTCAAATATTGGTGCTGATAGGCATTTCAGATGTAGTTTCCGATAGGCATTTCAAAAATAGGTGCCGATAAGCATTTCAGATATTGGTGCCGATAGGCATTTCAGATATAGTTGCCGATTGGCATTTTAAAAATAGGTGCCGATAGGCATTTTAGATATAGAAGCCGATAGGTATTTCAAATAATATTGGTGTCGTAAGGTATTTCAGGTATGGTTGCCGATAGGCATTTCAAATATTGGTGCTGATAGGCATTCCAGATATGGTTGCCGATAGGCATTTCAAATATAGGTGCTGATAGGCATTTCAGATGTAGTTTCCGATAGGCATTTCAAAAATTGGTGCCGATAAGCATTTCAGATATTGGTGCCGATAGGCATTTCAGATATAGTTGCCGATTGGCATTTTAAAAATAGGTGCCGATAGGCATTTTAGATATAGAAGCCGATAGGTATTTCAAATAATATTGGTGTCGTAAGGTATTTCAGGTATGGTTGCCGATAGGCATTTCAAATATTGGTGCTGATAGGCATTTCAGATGTAGTTTCCGATAGGCATTTCAAAAATAGGTGCCGATAGGCATTTTAGATATAGGTGCCGATAGGCATTTCAGATATAGTTGCCGATTGGCATTTTAAAAATAGGTGTCAATAGGCATTTCAGATATAGAAGCCGATAGGCATTTCAAATATAGGTGCCGATAGGCATTTCAGATATGGTCGCCGATAGGCATTTCAAATATAGGTGCTGATAGGCATTTCAGATGTAGTTTCCGATAGGCATTTCAAAAATAGGTGCCGATAGGCATTTCAGATATAGGTGCCGATAGGCATTTCATATATAGTTGCCGATTGGCATTTTACAAATAGGTGCCGGTAGGCATTTCAGATATAGAAGCCGATAGGCATTTCAAATGTAGGTGCCGATAGGCATTCCAGATATGGTTGCCGATAGGCATTTCAAATATAGGTGCTGATAGGCATTTCAGATGTAGTTTCCGATAGGCATTTAAAAAATAGGTGCCGATAGGCATTTCAGATATAGGTGCCGATAGGCATTTCAGATATAGTTGCCAATTGGCATTTTAAAAATAGGTGCCGATAGGCATTTCAGATATAGAAGCCGATAGGCATTTCAAATATAGGTGCCGATAGGCATTCCAGATATGGTTGCCGATAGGCATTTCAAATATAGGTGCTGATAGGCATTTTAGATGTAGTTTCCGATAGGCATTTCAAAAATTGATGCCGATAGGCATTTCAGATATAGGTGAAGATAGGCATTTCAGATATAGTTGCCGATTGGCATTTTAAAAACAGGTGCCGATAGGCATTTCAGATATAGAAGCCGATAGGTATTTCAAATATAGGTGTCGATAGGCATTTCAGATATGGTTGCCGATAGGCATTTCAAATATAGGAGCAGATAGGCATTTCAGATGTAGTTTCTGAAAGGCATTTCAAAAATAGGTGCCAATAGGCATTACAGATATAGGTGCCGATAGGCATTTCAGATATAGTTGCCGATTGGCATTTTAAAAAATAGGTGCCGATAGGCATTTCAGATATAGAAGCCGATAGGCATTTCAAATATAGGTGCCGATAGGCATTCCCGATATGGTTGCCGATAGGCTATTCAAATATAAGTGCTGATAGGCATTTCAGATGTAGTTTCCGATAGGCATTTCAAAAATAGGTACCGATAGGCATTTCAGATATATTTGCCGATTGGCATTTTAAAAATAGGTGCCGATAGGCATTTCAGATATAGTTGCCGATAGGCATTTCAAATATAGGTGCTGAAAGGCATTTCAGATGTAGTTTTCGATAGGCATTTCAAAAATGGGTGCCGATAGGCATTTCAGATATAGGTGCCGATAGGCATTTCAGATATAGTTGCCGATAGGCATTTCAAATATAGGTGCTGATAGGCATTCCAGATATGGTTGCCGATAGGCATTTCAAATATAGGTGCTGATAGGCATTTCAGATGTAGTTTCCGATAGGCATTTCAAAAATTGGTGCCGATAAGCATTTCAGATATTGGTGCCGATAGGCATTTCAGATATAGTTGCCGATTGGCATTTTAAAAATAGGTGCCGATAGGCATTTCATATATAGAAGCCGATAGGTTTTTCAAATATAGGTGTCGATATGCATTTCAGATATGGTTGCCGATAGGCATTTCAAATATAGGTGCTGATAGGCATTTCAGATGTAGTTTCCGATAAGCATTTCAAAAATAGGTGCCGATAGGCATTTAAGATATAGGTGCCGACAGGCATTTCAGATATAGTTGGCGATTGGCATTTTAAAAATAGGTGTCGATAGGCATTTCAGATATAGAAGCCGATAGGCATTTCAAATATAGGTGCCGATAGGCATTCCAGATATGGTTGTCGATAGGCATTTCAAATATAGGTGCTGATAGGCATTCCAGATGTAGTTTCCGATAGGTCTTTCAAAAATTGGTGCCGATAGGCATTTCAGATATAGGTGCCAATAGGCATTTCAGATATAGTTACCGATTGGCATTTTAAAAATAGGTGCCGATAGGCATTTTAGATATAGGTGCCGATAGGCATTTCAGATATAGTTGCCGATTGGCATTTTAAAAATAGGTGCCGATAGGCATTTCAGATATAGAAGCCGATAGGCATTTCAAATATAGGTGCCGATAGGCATTCCAGATATAGTTGCCGATAGGCATTTTAAATATAGGTGCTGATAGGCATTTCAGATGTAGTTTCCGATAGGCATTTCAAAAATAGGTGCCGATAGGCATTTCAGATATAGGTGCCGATAGGCACTTCAGATATAGTTGCCGATTGGCATTTTAAAAATAGGTGCCGATAGGCATTTCAGATATTGAAGCCGATAGGCATTTCAAATATAGGTGCCGATAGGCATTCCAGATATGGTTGCCGATAGGCATTTCAAATATAGGTGCTGATAGGCATTTCAGATGTAGTTTCCGATAGGCATTTCAAAAATAGGTGCCGATAGGCATTTCAGATATAGGTGCCGATAGGCATTTCAGATATAGTTGCCGATTGGCATTTTAAAAATAGGTGCCGATAGGCATTTTAGATATAGAAGCCGATAGGCATTTCAAATATAGGTGCCGATAGGCATTCCAGATATGGTTGCCGATAGGTATTTCAAATATAGGTGCTGATAGGCATTTCAGATGTAGTTTCCGATAGGCATTTCTAAAATAGGTGCCGATGGGCATTTCAGATATAGGTGCCGATAGGCATTTCAGATATAGTTGCCGATTGGCATTTTAAAAATAAGTGTCAATAGGCATTTCAGATAGAGAAGCCGATAGGCATTTTAAATATAGGTGCCGATAGGCATTCCAGATATGGTTGCCGATAGGCATTTTGAATATAGGTGCTGATAGGCATTTTAGATGTAGTTTCCGATAGGCATTTCAAAAATTGATGCCGATAGGCATTTCAGATATAGGTGCCGATAGGCATTTCAGATATAGTTGCGGATTGGCATTTTAAAAACAGGTGCCGATAGGCATTTCAGATATAGAAGCCGATAGGTATTTCAAATATAGGTGTCGATAGGCATTTCAGATATGGTTGCCGATAGGCATTTCAAATATAGGAGCAGATAGGCATTTCAGATGTAGTTTCTGAAAGGCATTTCAAAAATAGGTGCCAATAGGCATTTCAGATATAGGTGCCGATAGGCATTTCAGATATAGTTGCCGATTGGCATTTTAAAAATAGGTGCCGATAGGCATTTCAGATATACAAGCCGATAGGCATTTCAAATATAGGTGCCGATAGGTATTCCCGATATGGTTGCCGATAGGCTATTCAAATATAAGTGCTGATAGGCATTTCAGATGTAGTTTCCGATAGGCATTTCAAAAATAGGTACCGATAGGCATTTCAGATATAGTTGCCGATTGGCATTTTAAAAATAGGTGCCGATAGGCATTTCAGATATAGTTGCCGATTGGCATTTCAAAAATAGGTGCCGATAGGCATTTCAGATATAGGTGCCGATAGGCATATCAGATATAGTTGCCGATAGGCATTTCAAATATAGGTGCTGATAGGCATTTCAGATGTAGTTTTCGATAGGCATTTCAAAAATAGGTGCCGATAGGCATTTCAGATATAGGTGCCGAAAGGCATTTCAGACATAGTTGCCGATTGGCATTTTAAATCTAGGTGCCGATAGGCATTTCAGATATAGAAGCCGATAGGCATTTCAAATATAGGTGCTGATAGGCATTCCAGATATGGTTGCCGATAGGCATTTTAAATATAGGTGCTGATAGGCATTTCAGATGTAGTTTCCGATAAGCATTTCAAAAATTGGTGCCGATAAGCATTTCAGATATATGTGCCGATAGGCATTTCAGATATAGTTGCCGATTGGCATTTTAAAAATATGTGCCGATAGGCATTTCAGATATAGAAGCCGATAGGTATTTCAAATATTGGTGTCGATAGGCATTTCAGGTATGGTTGCCGATAGGCATTTCAAATATTGGTGCTGATAGGCATTTCAGATGTAGTTTCCGATAGGCATTTCAAAAATAGGTGCCGATAGGCATTTCAGATATAGGTGCCGATAGGCATTTCAGATATAGTTGCCGATTGGCATTTTCAAAATAGGTGCCGATAGGCATTTCAGATATAGAAGCCGATAGGTATTTCAAATATAGGTGTCGATAGGCATTTCAGATATGGTCGCCGATAGGCATTTCTAATAAAGGTGCTGATAGGCATTTTAGATGTAGTTTCCGATAGGCATTTCAAAAATAGGTGCCGATAGGCATTTCAGATATAGGTGCCGATAGGCATTTCAGATATAGTTACCGATTGGCATTTTAAAAATAGGTGCCGATAGGCATTTCAGATATAGAAGCCGATAGGCATTTCAAATGTAGGTGCCGATAGGCATTCCAGATATGGTTGCCGATAGGCATTTCAAATATAGGTGCTGATAGGCATTTCAGATGTAGTTTCCGATAGGCATTTCCAAAATAGGTGCCGATAGGCATTTCAGATATAGGTGCCGATAGGCATTTCAGATATAGTTGCCAATTGGCATTTTAAAAATAGGTGCCGATAGGCATTTCAGATATAGAAGCCGATAGGCATTTCAAATATAGGTGCCGATAGGCATTCCAGATATGGTTGCCGATAGGCATTTAAAATATAGGTGCTGATAGGCATTTTAGATGTAGTTTCCGATAGGCATTTAAAAAATTGATGCCGATAGGCATTTCAGATTTAGGTGCCGATAGGGATTTCAGATATAGTTGCCGATTGGCATTTTAAAACAAGTGCCGATAGGCATTTCAGATATAGAAGCCGATAGTTATTTCAAATATAGGTGTCGATAGGCTTTTCAGATATGGTTGCCGATAGGCATTTCAAATATAGGAGCAGATAGGCATTTCAGATGTAGTTTCCAAAAGGCATTTCAAAAATAGGTGCCGATAGGCATTTCAGAAAGAGGTGCCGATAGACATTTCAGATATAGGTGCCGATAGGCATTTCAGATTTAGTTTCCGATAGGCATTTCAAAAATAGGTGCCGATAGGCATTTCAGATATAGGTGCCGATAGGCATATCAGATATAGTTGCCGATAGGCATTTAAAATATAGGTGCCGATAGGCATTTCGTATATAGGTGTCGATAGGCATTTCAGATATAAATGCCGAAAGGCATTTCAGATATAGGTGCCGATAGGCATTTCTGATGTGGTTGCCGATAGACATTTCAAATATAGGTGCTGATAGGCATTTCAGATGTAGTTTTCGATAGGCATTTCAAAAATAGGTGCCGATAGGCATTTCAGATATAGGTGCCGATAGGCACTTCAGATATAGTTGCCGATTGGCATTTTAAAAATAGGTGCCGATAGGCATTTCAGATATTGAAGCCGATAGGCATTTCAAATATAGGTGCCGATAGGCATTCCAGATATGGTTGCCGATAGGCATTTCAAATATAGGTGCTGATAGGCATTGCAGATGTAGTTTCCGATAGGCATTTCAAAAATAGGTGCCGATAGGCATTTTAGATATAGGTGCCGATAGGCATTTCAGATATAGTTGCCGATTGGCATTTTAAAAATATGTGCCGATAGGCATTTCAGATATAGAAGCCGATAGGCATTTCAAATATAGGTGCCGATAGGCATTCCAGATATGGTTGCCGATAGGTATTTCAAATATAGGTGCTGATAGGCATTTCAGATATAGTTGGCGATTGGCATATTAAAAATAGGTGTCTAAAGGCATTTCAGATATAGAAGCCGATAGGCATTTCAAATATAGGTGCCGATAGGCATTCCAGATATGGTTACCGATAGGCATTTCAAATATAGGTGCTTATAGGCATTTCAGATGTAGTTTCCGATAGGCATTTTAAAAATAGGTGCCGATAGGCATTTCAGATTTAGGTGCCGATAGGCATTTCAGATATAGTTGCCGATATGCATTTTAAAAATAGGTGCCGAACGGCATTTCAGATATAGAAGCCGATAGGCATTTCAAATATAGGTGCCGATAAGCATTCCAGATATGGTTGCCGATAGGCATTTCAAATATAGATGCTGATAGGCATTTCAGATGTAGTTTCCGATAGGCATTTCAAAAATTGGTGCCGATAGGCATTTCAGATATAGGTGCCGATAGGCATTTCAGATATAGTTGCCGATTGGCATTTTAAAAATAGGTGCCGATAGGCATTTCAGATATAGAAGCCGATAGGCATTTCAAATATAGGTGCCGATAGGCATTACAGATATGGTTGCCGATAGGCATTTTAAATATAGGTGCTGATAGGCATTTCAGATGTAGTTTCCGATAGGCATTTCAAAAATAGGTGCCGATGGGCATTTCAGATATAGGTGTCGATAGGCATTTCAGATATAGTTGCCAATTGGCATTTTAAAAATAAGTGTCGATGGCATTTCAGATAGAGAAGCCGATAGGCATTTTAAATATAGGTGCCGATAGGCATTCCAGATATGGTTGCCGATAGGCATTTCAAATATAGGTGCTGATAGTCATTTTAGATGTAGTTTCCGATAGGCATTTCAAAAATTGATGCCGATAGGCATTTCAGATATAGGTGCCGATAGGCATTTCAGATATAGTTGCCGATTGGCATTTTAAAAACAGGTGCCGATAGACATTTCAGATATAGAAGCCGATAGGTATTTCAAATATAGGTGTCGATAGGCATTTCAGATATGGTTGCCGATAGGCATTTTAAATATAGGAGCAGATAGGCATTTCAGATGTAGTTTCCGAAAGGCATTTCAAAAAAAGGTGCCAATAGGCATTTCAGATATAGGTGCCGATAGGCATTTCAGATATAGTTGCCGATTGGCATTTTAAAAATAGGTGCCGATAGGCATTTCAGATATAGAAGCCGATAGGCATTTCAAATATAGGTGCCGATAGGCATTCCCGATATGGTTGCCGATAGGCTATTCAAATATAAGTGCTGATAGGCATTTCAGATGTAGTTTCCGATAGGCATTTCAAAAATAGGTGCCGATAGGCATTTCAGATATAGGTGCCGATAGGCATTTCAGATATAGTTGCCGATTGGCATTTTAAAAATAGGTGCCGATAGGCATTTCAGATATAGAAGCCGATAGGCATTTCAAATATAGGTGCCGATAGGCATTCCAGATATGGTTGCCGATAGGTATTTAAAATATAGGTGCCGATAGGCATTTCGTATATAGGTGTCGATAGGCATTTCAGATATAAATGCCGAAAGGCATTTCAGATATAGGTGCCGATAGGCATTTCTGATGTGGTTGCCGATAGGCATTTAAATATAGGTGCTGATAGGCATTTCAGATGTAGTTTTCGATAGGCATTTCAAAAATAGGTGCCGATAGGCATTTCAGATATAGGTGCCGATAGGCACTTCAGATATAGTTGCCGATTGGCATTTTAAAAATAGGTGCCGATAGGCATTTCAGATATTGAAGCCGATAGGCATTTCAAATATAGGTACCGATAGGCATTCCAGATATGGTTGCCGATAGGCATTTCAAATATAGGTGACGATAGGCATTTCAGATATAGTTGCCGATTGGCATTTTAAAAATAGGTGCCGATAGGCATTTCAGATATAGAAGCCGATAGGCATTTCAAATATAGGTGCCGATAGGCATTCCAGATATGGTTGCCGATAGGCATTTCAAATATAGGTGCTGATAGGCATTTCAGATGTAGTTTCCGATAGGCATTTCAAAAATAGGTGCCGATAGGCATTTCAAATATAGGTGCCGATAGGCATTTCAGATATAGTTGCCGATTGGCATTTTAAAAATAGGTGCCGATAGGCATTTCAGATATAGAAGCCGATAGGCATTTCAAATATAGGTGCCGATAAGCATTCCAGATATGGTTGCCGATAGGCATTTCAAATATAGGTGCTGATAGGCATTTCAGATGTAGTTTCCGATAGGCATTTCAAAAATTGGTGTCGATAGGCATTTCAGATATAGGTGCCGATAGGCATTTCAGATATAGTTGCCGATTGGCATTTTAAAAATAGGTGCCGATACGCATTTCAGATATAGAAGCCGATAGGTATTTCAAATATAGGTGTCGATAGGCATTTCAGATATGGTTGCCGATAGGCATTTCAAATATAGGTGCTGATAGGCACTTTAAATGTAGTTTCCGATAGGCATTTCAAAAATAGGTGCCGATAGGCATTTCAGATATAGGTGCCGATAGGCATTTCAGATATAGTTGGCGATTGGCATTTTAAAATAGGTGTCGATAGGCATTTCAGATATAGAAGCCGATAGGCATTTCAATTATAGGTGCCGATAGGCATCCCAGATATGGTTACCGTTAGGCATTTTAAATATAGGTGCTGATAAGCATTTCAGATGTAGTTTCCAATAGGCATTTCAAAAATAGGTGCCGATGGGCATTTCAGATATAGGTGCCGATAGGCATTTCAGATATAGTTGCCAATTGGCA
Source organism: Venustoraphidia nigricollis (assembly GCA_034508555.1). Taxonomy (NCBI): domain Eukaryota; kingdom Metazoa; phylum Arthropoda; class Insecta; order Raphidioptera; family Raphidiidae; genus Venustoraphidia; species Venustoraphidia nigricollis. The sequence continues at coordinate 49,702 of JAVRKA010000668.1, forward strand.
TTTTAAAAATAAGTGTCGATAGGCATTTCAGATGTAGTTTCCGATAGGCATTTCAAAAATAGGTACCGATAGGCATTTCAGATATAGTTGCCGATTGGCATTTTAAAAATAGGTGCCGATAGGCATTTCAGATATAGTTGCCGATTGGCATTTCAAAAATAGGTGCCGATAGGCATTTCAGATATAGGTGCCGATAGGCATACCAGATATAGTTGCCGATAGGCATTTGAAATATAGGTGCTGATAGGCATTTCAGATGTAGTTTTCGATAGGCATTTCAAATATAGGTGCCGATAGGCATTTCAGATATAGGTGCCGATAGGCATTTTAGATATAGTTGCCGATTGGCATTTTAAATATAGGTGCCGATAGGCCTTTCAGATATAGAAGCCGATTGGCATTTCAAATATAGGTGCTGATAGGCATTCCAGATATGGTTGCCGATAGGCATTTCAAATATTGGTGCTGATAGGCATTTCAGATGTAGTTTCCGATAGGCATTTCAAAAATTAGTGCCGATAAGCATTTCAGATATAGGTGCCGTTAGGCATTTCAGATATAGTTGTCGATTGGCATTTTAAAAATAGGTGCCGATAGGCATTTCAGATATAGAAGCCGATAGGCATTTCAAATATAGGTGCCGATAGGCATCCCAGATATGGTTGCCGATAGGAATTTCAAATATAGGTGCTGATAGGCATTTCAGATGTAGTTTCCAAAAGGCATTTCAAAAATAGGTGCCGATAGGCATTTCAGATATAGGTGCCGATAGGCATTTCAGATATAGTTGCCGATTGGCATTTTAAAAATAGGTGCCGATAGGCATTTCAGATATAGAAGCCGATAGGCATTTCAAATATAGGTGCCGATAGGCATCCCAGATATGGTTGCCGATAGGAATTTCAAATATAGGTGCTGATAGGCATTTCAGATGTAGTTTCCGATAGGCATTTCAAAAATAGGTGCCGATAGGCATTTTAGATATAGGTGCCGAAAGGCATTTCAGATATAGTTGCCGATTGGCATTTTAAAAATAGGTGTCGATAGGCATTTCAGATATAGAAGCCGATAGGCATTTCAAATATAGGTGCCGATAGGCATTACAGATATGGTTGCCGATAGGCATTTCAAATATAGGTGCTGATAGGCATTCCAGATGTAGTTTCCGATAGGCATTTCAAAAATTGGTGCCGATAGGCATTTCAGATATAGGTGCCGATAGGCATTTCAGATATAGTTGCCGATTGGCATTTTAAAAATAGGTGCCGATAGGCATTTCAGATATAGAAGCCGATAGGCATTTCAAATATAGGTGCCGATAGGCATCCCAGATATGGTTGCCGATAGGAATTTCAAATATAGGTGCTGATAGGCATTTCAGATGTAGTTTCCGATAGGCATTTCAAAAATAGGTGCCGATAGGCATTTCAGATATAGGTGCCGATAGGCATTTCAGATATAGTTGCCGATTGGCATTTTAAAAATAGGTGCCGATAGGCATTTCAGATATAGAAGCCGATAGGCATTTCAAATATAGGTGCCGATAGGCATCCCAGATATGGTTGCCGATAGGAATTTCAAATATAGGTGCTGATAGGCATTTCAGATGTAGTTTCCGATAGGCATTTCAAAAATAGGTGCCGATAGGCATTTTAGATATAGGTGCCGATAGGCATTTCAGATATAGTTGCCGATTGGCATTTTAAAAATAGGTGTCGATAGGCATTTCAGATATAGAAGCCGATAGGCATTTCAAATATAGGTGCCGATAGGCATTACAGATATGGTTGCCGATAGGCATTTCAAATATAGGTGCTGATAGGCATTTCAGATGTAGTTTCCGATAGGCATTTCAAAAATAGGTGCCGATAGGCATTTCAGATATAGGTGCCGATAGGCATTTCAGATATAGTAGCCGATTGGCATTTTAAAAATAGGTGCCGATAGGCATTTCAGATATAGAAGCCGATAGGTATTTCAAATATAGGTGCCGATAGGCATTCCAGATATGGTTGCCGATAGGCATTTCAAATATAGGTGCTGATAGGCATTTCAGATGTAGTTTTCGATAGGCATTTCAAAAATAGGTGCCGATAGGCATTTCAGATATAGGTGCCGATAGGCATTTCAGATATAGTTGCCAATTGGCATTTTAAAAATAGGTGCCGATAGGCATTTCAGATATAGAAGCCGATAGGCAATTCAAATATAGGTGCCGATAGGCATTCCAGATATGGTTGCCGATAGGCATTTCAAATATAGGTGCTGATAGGCATTTTAGATATAGTTGCCGATAGGCATTTCAAATATAGGTGCTGATAGGCATTTCAGATGTAGTTTCCGATAGGCATTTCAAAAATAGGTGCCGATAGGCATGCCAGATATAGGCGCCGATAGGCATTTCAGATATAGTTGGCGACTGGCATTTTAAAAATAGGTGTCGATAGGCATTTCAGATATAGAAGCCGATAGGCATTTCAAATATAGGTGCCGATAGGCATTCCAGATATGGTTGCCGATAGGCATTTCAAATATAGGTGCTGATAGGCATTTCAGATGTAGTTTCCGATAGGCATTTCAAAAATAGGTGCCGATAGGCATTTCAGATATAGGTGCCGATAGGCATTTCAGATATAGTTGCCGATTGGCATTTTAAAAATAGGTGCCGATAGGCATTTCAGATATAGAAGCCGATAGGCATTTCAAATATAGGTGCTGATAGGCATTCCAGATATGGTTGCAGATAGGCATTTCAAATATAGGTGCTGATAGGCATTTCAGATGTAGTTTCCGATAGGCATTTCAAAAATAGGTGCCGATAGGCATTTCAAATATAGGTGCCGATAGGCATTTCAGATATAGTTGCCGATTGGCATTTTAAAAATAGGTGCCGATAGGCATTTCAGATATAGAAGCCGATAGGCATTTCAAATATAGGTGCCGATAAGCATTCCAGATATGGTTGCCGATAGGCATTTCAAATATAGGTGCTGATAGGCATTTCAAATATAGGTGCTGATAGGCATTTCAGATGTAGTTTCCGATAGGCATTTCAAAAATTGGTGCCGATAGGCATTTTAGATAAAGGTGCCGATAGGCATTTCAGATATAGTTGCCGATTGGCATTTTAAAAATAGGTGCCGATACGCATTTCAGATATAGAAGCCGATAGGTATTTCAAATATAGGTGTCGATAGGCATTTCAAATATGTTTGCCGATAGGCTTTTCAAATATAGGTGCTGATAGGCATTTCAGATGTAGTTTCCGATAGGCATTTCAAAAATAGGTGTCGATAGGCATTTCAGATATAGGTGCCCATAGGCATTTCAGATATAGTTGGCGATTGGCATTTTAAAAATAAGTGTCGATAGGCATTTCAGATATAGAAGCCGATAGGCATTTCAAATATAGGTGCCGATAGGCATTCCAGATATGGTTGCCGATAGGCATTTCAAATATAGGTGCTGATAGGCATTCCAGATGTAGTTTCCGATAGGCATTTCAAAAATTGGTGCCGATAGGCATTTCAGATATAGGTGCCGATAGGCATTTCAGATATAGTTACCGATTGACATTTTAAAAATAGGTGCCGATAGGCATTTCAGATATAGAAGCCGATAGGTATTTCAAATATAGGTGTCGATAGGCATTTCAGATATGGTTGCCGATAGGCATTTCAAATATAAGTGCCGATAGGCATTTCAGATGTAGTTTCCGATAGGCATTTCAAAAGTAGGTGCCGATAGGCATTTCAGATATAGGTGCCGATAGGCATTTCAGATATAGTTGCCGATTGGCATTTTAAAAATAGGTGCCGATAGGCATTTCAGATATAGAAGCCGGTAGGCATTTTAAATATAGGTGCTGATAGGCATTCCAGATGTAGTTTCCGATAGGCATTTCAAAAATTGGTGCCGATAGGCATTTCAGATATAGGTGCCGATAGGCATTTCAGATATAGTTACCGATTGGCATTTTAAAAATATGTGCCGATAGGCATTTCAGATATAGAAGCCGATAGGTATTTCAAATATAGGTGTCGATAGGCATTTCAGATATGGTCGCCGATAGGCCCTTCAAATATAGGTGCTGATAGGCATTTCAGATGTAGTTTCCGATAGGCATTTCAAAAATAGGTGCCGATAGGCATTTCAGATATAGGTGCCGATAGGCATTTCAGATATAGTAGCCGATTGGCATTTTAAAAATAGGTGCCGATAGGCATTTCAGATATAGAAGCCGATAGGTATTTCAAATATAGGTGCCGATAGGCATTCTAGATATGGTTGCCGATAGGCATTTCAAATATAGGTGCTGATAGGCATTTCAGATGTAGTTTTCGATAGGCATTTCAAAAATAGGTGCCGATAGGCATTTCAGATATAGGTGCCGATAGGCATTTCAGATATAGTTGCCAATTGGCATTTTAAAAATAGGTGCCGATAGGCATTTCAGATATAGAAGCCGATAGGCATTTCAAATATAGGTGCCGACAGGCATTCCAGATATGGTTGCCGATAGGCATTTCAAATATAGGTGCTGATAGGCATTTTAGATATAGTTGCCGATAGGCATTTCAAATATAGGTGCTGATAGGCATTTCAGATGTAGTTTCCGATAGGCATTTCAAAAATAGGTGCCGATAGGCATGCCAGATATAGGCGCCGATAGGCATTTCAGATATAGTTGGCGATTGGCATTTTAAAAATAGGTGTCGATAGGCATTTCAGATATAGAAGCCGATAGCCATTTCAAATATAGGTGCCGATAGGCATTCCAGATATGGTTGCCGATAGGCATTTCAAATATAGGTGCTGATAGGCATTTCAGATGTAGTTTCCGATAGGCATTTCAAAAATAGGTGCCGATAGGCATTTCAGATATAGGTGCCGATAGGCATTTCAGATATAGTTGCCGATTGGCATTTTAAAAATAGGTGCCGATAGGCATTTCAGATATAGAAGCCCATAGGCATTTCAAATATAGGTGCTGATAGGCATTCCAGATATGGTTGCAGATAGGCATTTCAAATATAGGTGCTGATAGGCATTTCAGATGTAGTTTCCGATAGGCATTTCAAAAATAGGTGCCGATAGGCATTTCAAATATAGGTGCCGATAGGCATTTCAGATATAGTTGCCGATTGGCATTTTAAAAATAGGTGCCGATAGGCATTTCAGATATAGAAGCCGATAGGCATTTCAAATATAGGTGCCGATAAGCATTCCAGATATGGTTGCCGATAGGCATTTCAAATATAGGTGCTGATAGGCATTTCAGATGTAGTTTCCGATAGGCATTTCAGATAAAAGTGCCGATAGGCATTTCAGATATAGTTGCCGATTGGCATTTTAAAAATAGGTGCCGATACGCATTTCAGATATAGAAGCCGATAGGTATTTCAAATATAGGTGTCGATAGGCATTTCAAATATGTTTGCCGATAGGCATTTCAAATATAGGTGCTGATAGGCATTCCAGATATGGTTGCCGATAGGCATTTCAAATATAGGTGCTGATGGGCATTCCAGATGTAGTTTCCGATAGGCATTTCAAAAATTGGTGCCGATAGGCATTTCAGATATAGGTGCCGATAGGCATTTCAGATATAGTTACCGATTGGCATTTTAAAAATAGGTGCCGATAGGCATTTCAGATATAGAAGCCGATAGGTATTTCAAATATAGGTGTCGATAGGCATTTCAGATATGGTTGCCGATAGGCATTTCAAATATAAGTGCTGATAGGCATTTCAGATGTAGTTTCCGATAGGCATTTCAAAAATAGGTGCCGATAGGCATTTCAGATATAGTTGCCGATTAGCATTTTAAAAACAGGTGCCGATAGGCATTTCAGATATAGAAGCCGATAGTTATTTCAAATATAGGTGTCGATAGGCTTTTCAGATATGGTTGCCGATAGGCATTTCAAATATAGGAGCAGATAGGCATTTCAGATGTAGTTTCCGAAAGGCATTTCAGAAATAGGTGCCGATAGGCATTTCAGAAAGAGGTGCCGATAGACATTTCAGATATAGGTGCCGATAGGCATTTCAGATTTAGTTTCCGATAGGCATTTCAAAAATAGGTGCCGATAGGCATTTCAGATATAGGTGCCGATAGGCATATCAGATATAGTTTGCGATAGGCGTTGAAAATATAGGTGCCGATAGGCATTTCGTATATAGGTGTCGATAGGCATTTCAGATATAAATGCCGAAAGGCATTTCAGATATAGGTGCCGATAGGCATTTCTGATGTGGTTGCCGATAGGCATTTCAAATATAGGTGCTGATAGGCATTTCAGATGTAGTTTTCGATAGGCATTTCAAAAATAGGTGCCGATAGGCATTTCAGATATAGGTGCCGATAGGCACTTCAGATATAGTTGCCGATTGGCATTTTAAAAATAGGTGCCGATAGGCATTTCAGATATTGAAGCCGATAGGCATTTCAAATATAGGTGCCGATAGGCATTCCAGATATGGTTTGTTAGGATTGGGGCCCAGTAGATGGAATTTACTGGACCTTTCCTATGTGGATTCTTTTTCTGTCTGAGCTGTCTGAGGAAACCAGAAGGAGTGTTCGGGATAACACCAAATAAATTATGACATCTTCATTAAAATCAATATAATTAATAAAAAAAATATATGCAAAATCAAATAGAAAACTTTACAAAAATGATTCCCACTCTAACTGACCTTTTAAACACTTTACTAAATAAAACAATAAAAATAAAATGAGGAAAAAAACTACTGACCTTTTGGACATAGATTGCAAATGCACCACATCCTGAAAGGATTTGTGGGCTACCCCCCCCCCTTTCACGTATAAAACTTAACCCATTGTAAACAACAACTGAACGACTTAAAGAACGAATACACGAATGTGAATGACGAATCAAAGAGTCAACGAATGAATGACGAATGCCGCGATTTTACTCGGGAAGCCCTTTTATATGAATTCTTCCCGATTGCCCGTTGGGTGGGAGATCCATGAAACAAAGGTTGGCAATATTCTTGTTTCTGCCAGCTTGCGGTCCTCAGGAGACCACCGGTGTCGCCAAATTATCACCGGAAAACGTTATCACCGGAAAACACTATCGCCGAAAACTGCTGACAAATATCTGAACATCTGGCAATCTTATCTTTCTTAGGAGGCTAAATGCCAACGCAATTTTCAACATGATTAATAATATCCGGCCGCTTACATTGCTCCCCCCTTAGTGAAAGATGGTACCTATCTAAAATTGGTACCAGCCTTTCAAACATTTATCACCAAAGCTCCACCGATAATACTCCCAAGATGATCTCGGCCGCAAAAAGTCAGTTAATTCCGTATTATAAACAAGACACAAATATTTATGACATCAAGACACAAAGAACAAATATTTTTTTTAAAACAAATTACATACAATTTTGGGTAATATTTGTTTTCCTTAGCTATTAATCTGTCCCAAGTCACTCTTACTTATACAAGCTTATCCCAAACAACAACTTAAAAAAATAATAATTTCCTGGGACTAATAACAACTTTTAAAATTACTGCGTTAAAATTTTCAATAGCAGTAATACTCATACTAACCAATCTCGTTTCTTTATTCTTCCCCTAGTTAAACATAAAATAAAATTGTAATAACTACTGAAACCTTAACACATTAATATGATTTACTTAAAAAAAACAAAATCAAAAATAGCGAAAGCAACTATATTGTTCATTTACTCAGAAAAAATTAAAAATACTTATATTAGCGAAAACAACTATTGTGTTGATTTACTCAGAAAAAATCAAAAATACTTATATTAGCGAAGACAACTATATTGTTCATTTACTTATCAACCTCTCTTATGGCAATTTATCAACTTATGCACCCTATTGGGTTATAGCAATTTATCAACTTATGACAACCCTACCGACTTATGGCAACCCTACCGCCTTATGGCAACCACATATTTTCAAAATAACAATAGAAGAAGTACACTATTCAGTATAAAGTTTTTACTTCTGAAGTTTAATTGTCCCTTTTTTTAAATTTTATTTCTCACCTCACTTTTAGCACTACTGTTTATTTCGGATCTCTCGTAGTGGTAGACGGTTCTGATATCAGTGATGTCCTGGCTCCGCGGGTTGTGTTGCCGCTTGAACGATGTCCTGTGCCGTTCACCTGAAGTCCATCCGGAAATAGGTTGTTTTGGATTTGGAACTGTTTATGTCTGTGCAGGACAAGACAAAATTTGTTTGTCGAATGTCATTCCATAGACTCCAGAACCCCCGCTGACCTTCGGAAGCATGACAATGGGTCAAATGCCTCTCATCGACAACCTTGCCTTGCACTACGTGTTCGTATGTATAATCAGCTGTTTGCACCAGCTGAATGTAGGATTTCGTCTGCTTCAGCACTTTTGGTGAGTGTTGACGCTAGTGGACCTCGAGTAATGATGATATAATATTCGACTTGTTACCAGTGCAGTAGTACCCAACGTGTGCGTCGACTATATTTTATATTGTTGTGATTAGCACAATGTTTATTAACAACACCACTGATTTCGTTTACATACGCGTGATTTCATTATTGTTTGATCCGTATACTACACTTTGACCATTCATGTCTTCAACAGTTGATTGAATGTCTACACCACTGTTTTATGTTTAATTATTATTAAAACACAGTTTTTATCTTTTAGATTATCTTTCACTGAAATGTCTAGTCTATATCTTTAGTTTCTAATAAAGTTTTTCATTTCTGTGGTTGCCCTATTTTGCCATTATTATTACTACCTACTTAATGTGACGGCAATGCTCCTTCAATCTTGACATTGAAATAATAATAATAACACACACCCAAAAGAAAAACAAACAATAAAAATAATAAAAACGTCTATCGTTTTCTTGCATAGCCGCACATAACATAATATGTAATGTTCTTTCTAATTTGATTTACTGTTAAGTTTAAAACAATTCATTCTTTATTTGATGAAAATGATAAATTATAGAAATTTGCCATATTTTACCAACAATAATTAATCTTATCACATTAGGTAATTTGTCAAAATACTATACAAACTTTAATTTTAGGGTTGTACAATTTAGTACATCGCAATATATATAAATGTATTACCTCATTTTTCAAAGACGTCTAGGTAGCACCCATGGCAGTTCGCGTACGGGCCCTCTACTATGTGTGTGAGGAGGTGACCTCAAACCTGTTTCAAATGTGCTTACCCTTTCTCGGTGCTGGCTCGCTTCATCCCCCGAGTCCGTGTCAGACTGAACTACTGGAGACTGTTCTGCATCTCTGAAATTTTGTAAATCGCTTACCTCAGGCGATTGATCGCCGCTGAAATTTTCAGTTGTTAATTCCTGTGAAATATATATAGAGTTACTTTCGTCTTCCTCCCCACTTGGCAAGTTATATTCTTCAATCAACCGAAATAACAACTCTGAAGTCCCATTGTGCAAATAATCAATTAAGAAGTATTCCCGTACATCTTTTAGCCCCGTGCTTTTGCGAATTGTTGAATATACCCTACTTTTCGTTTGTTCATCAAACCGTGATTTATACTGTCTGCTTAACCTACAATCGTTTTAGCTCCGACGGTTAATGGTTTTCCCGTAATATTAATTAGTTTCACTGCTACTTGACCCACTTCTTGAGTCAATACCCGTGCTGCCATTACACCCCTAACTAGAATCTCTTCTGGCTCAATCAGTACATCTTGTGTTGATTTCAAACTTTTATTAACCGCTATACAGACACACTCGGACCTTGCAGGGATTTCAATGTCCTCCTTTAACATAACGGGAAGAAAGCCACCTTCCCGAATGTTGGATATGTCGCTCAACTGTGGCTTCAGTGAACACCCGGAGGAATTCTTGTATCCCAAAAATCCATTCTGTTCTGGTTTCGAAGTAGATTTGAACACGTTTTGTCCATTGAGTTTTGATGATTCCCAGTATTCCCTTGTGAATTTTTATAAACAGCTATACCCGTGCAAAGTTGCTTATCTGCAGCAACTGCATTTATCATACATTGCGACTTTGTTGTACATAACGTATGTCCCTTTGTAAACTCTTTTGTTTCCCGTGTCATTTCTTGACTAATTTTATTTCCCAATAGCAGTTTTTTATTTTGAGACTCTTCTTGAGCTCCCCAATTAATTCCATTCGACTCCCCATCAGCATTCAGCTGAATATAAATCCCATTTAAATGTAGTATGTTTTCCCTACAGTTTATAATTGCTTCATGTTGTCGAAGGAAATCCCGTCCCAATAAACCGTCTTCTTGTATTGGTAATTCTTCGCAGACCGCAAAACTCACTGGATATGCATCTCCTTTTATTTCTAAATCTACGAGTGCAGTCCCCGCACTCTGTAAATCATGTCCCGTGATACTCATCAATGCAGGTTGTTCCTCATTCGTTAAATTAATTCCCCTAAGAGTTCCCGTTTTTATAATTGATACTGCGGATCCCGTTATATTATATTTCTGATTTGGTTGCCGATAGGAATTTCAAAAATAGGTGCCGATAGGCCTTTCAGATATAGGTGCCGATAGGCATTTCAGATATAGTTGCCGATTGGCATTTTAAAAATAGGTGCCGGTAGGCATTTTAGATATAGAAGCCGATAGGTATTTCAAATATAGGTGTCGATAGGCATTTCAGATATGGTTGCCGATAGGCATTTCAAATATAGGTGCTGATAGGCATTTAAGATGTAGTTTCCGATAGGCATTTCAAAAATAGGTGCCGATAGGCATTTCATATATTAGTGCCGATAGGTATTTCAGATATAGTTGCCGATTGGCATTTTAAAAATAGGTGCCGATAGGCATTTCAGATATAGAAGCCGATAGGTATTGCAAATATAGGTGTCGATAGGCATTTCAGATATGGTTGCCGATAGGCATTTCAAATATGGGTGATGATAGGCATTTCAGATATAGTTGCCGATTGGCATTTTAAAAATAGGTGCCGATAGGCCTATCAGATATAGAAGCCGATAGGCATTTCAAATATAGGTGCTGATAGGCTTTTCAGATGTAGTTTTGCGATAGGCGTTTCAAATATAAGTGCTGATAGTCATTTCAGATGTAGTTTCCGATACGCATTTCAAAAATAGGTGCCGATAGGCATTTCAGATATAGGTGCCGATAGGCATTCCAGATGTAGTTTCCGATAGGCATTTCACAAAATAGGTGCCGATAGGCATTTCAGACATAGGAGCCGATAAGCATATCAGATATAGTTGCCGATAGTCATTTAAAATATAGGTGCCGATAGGCATTCTAAATATATTTGCCGATAGGCATTTCAGATATAAATGCCGAAAGGCATTTCAGATATAGGTGCCGATAGGCATTTCAGGTATAGTTGCCGATTGGCATTTTTAAAATAGGTGCCGATAGGCATTTCAGATGTAGTTTCCGATAGGCATTTCAAAAATAGGTGACGATAGGCATTTCAGATATAGGTGCCGATAGGCATATCAGATATAGTTGCCGATAGGCATTTGAAATATAGGTGCCGATAGGCATTTCAAATATAGGTGCCGATAGGCATTTCATATATAAATACCGATAGGCATTTCAGATATAGGTGCCGATAGGCATTTCTGATTTGGTTGCCGACAAGCATTTCAAATATAGGTGCCGATAGGCATTTCAGATGTATTTCCGATAGGCATTTCAAAAATAGGTGCCGATAGGCATTTCAGATGTAGGTGCCGATAGGCATTTCAGATATAGTTGCTGATTGGCATTTTAAAAATAGGTGCCAAGAGGCATTTCAGATATAGAAGCCGATAGGCATTTCAGATATAGTTGCCGATTAGCATTTTAAAAATAGGTGCCGATAGGCATTTCAGATATAGAAGCCGATAGGTATTTCAAATTAGGTGTCGATTGGCATTTCAGATATGGTTGGCGATAGGCATTTCAAATATGGGTGCTGATAGGCATTTCAGATATAGTTGCCGATTGGCATTTTAAAAATAGGTGCCGATAGGCATTTCAGATATAGGTGCCGATAGGCATTTCAAATATAGGTGCCGATAGGCATTTCTGATTTGGTTGCCGATAGGCATTTCAAAAATAGGTGCCGATAGGCATTTCAGATATAGGTGCCGATAGGCATTTCAGATATAGTTGCCGATTGGCTTTTTAAAAATATGTGCCGATAGGCATTTCAGATATAGAAGCCGATAGGTATTTCAAATATAGGTGTCCATAGGCATTTCAGATATGGTTGCCGATAGGCATTTCAAATATAGGTGCTAATAGGCATTTCAGATGTAGTTTCCGATAGGCATTTTAAAAATAGGTGCCGATAGGCATTTCAGATATAGGTGCCGATAGGCATTTCAAATATAGGTGCCGATAGGCATTTCTGATTTGGTTGCCGATAGGCATTTCAAAAATAGGTGCCGATAGGCATTTCAGATATAGGTGCCGATAGGCATTTCAGATATAGTTGCCGATTGGCATTTTAAAAATAGGTGCCGATAGGCATTTCAGATGTAGTTTCCGATAGGCATTTCAAAAATACGTGCAGATAGGCTTTTCAGATATAGGTGCCGATAGGCATATCAGATATAGTTGCCGATAGGCATTTAAAATATAGGTGTCGATAGGCATTTTTTAATATAGGTGCCGATAGGCATTTCAGATATAAATGCCGAAAGGCATTTCAGATATAGGTGCCGATAGGCATTTCTGATTTGGTTGCCGATAGGCATTTCATATATAGGTGCTGATAGGCATTTCAGATGTAGTTTTCAAAAGGCATTTTAAAAATAGGTGCCGATAGGCATTTCAGATATAGGTGCCGATAGACATTTCAGATATAGTTACCGATTGGCATTTTAAAAATAGGTGCCGATAGGCCTTTCAGATATAGGTGCCGATAGGCATTTCAGATATAGGTGCCGATAGGCATATCAGATATAGTTGCCGACAGGCATTTAAAATATAGGTGCCGATAGGCATTTCAAATATAGGTTCCGATAGGCATTTCAGATATAAATTCCGAAAGGCATTTCAGATATAGGTGCCGATAGGCATAACAGTTATAGATGCCGAAAGGCATTTAAAATATAGGTGCCGATAGGCATTTCAAATATAGGTGCCGATAGGCATTTAAGATATAAATACCGAAAGACATTTCAGATATAGGTGCCGATAGGCATTTCTGATATGGTTGCCGATAGGCATTTCAAATGTAGGTGCTAAAAGGCATTTCAGATGTAGTTTCCGATAGGCATTTCAAAAATAGGTGCCGGAAGGCATTTCAGATATAGGTGCCGATAGGCATTTCAGATATAGTTGCCGGTTGGCATTTTAAAAATAGGTGCCGATAGGTATTTCAGATGTAGTTTCCGATAAGCATTTCAAAAATAGTTGCCGATAGGCATTTCAGATATAGGTGCCGATAGGCATATCAGATATAGTTGCCGACAGGCATTTAAAATATAGGTGCCGATAGGCATTTCAAATATAGGTTCCGATAGGCATTTCAGATATAAATTCCGAAAGGCATTTCAGATATAGGTGCCGATAGGCATAACAGTTATAGTTGCCGATAGGCATTTAAAATATAGGTGCCGATAGCCATTTAAGATATAAATACCGAAAGGCATTTATGATATAGGTGCCGATAGGCATTTCTGATATGGTTGCCGATAGGCATTTCAAATGTAGGTGCTGATAGGCATTTCAGATGTAGTTTCCGATAGGCATTTCAAAAATAGGTGCCGAAAGGCATTTCAGATATAGGTGCAGATAGGCATTTCAGATATAGTTGCCGATTGGCATTTTAAAAATAGGTGCCGATAGGCATTTCAGATGTAGTTTCCGATAGGCATTTCAAAAATAGGTGACGATAGGCATTTCAGATATAGGTGCCGATAGGCATATCAGATATAGTTGCCGATAGGCATTTGAAATATAGGTGCCGATAGGCATTTCAAATATAGGTGCCGATAGGCATTTCATATATAAATACCGAAAGGCATTTCAGATATAGGTGCCGATAGGCATTTCTGATTTGGTTGCCGATAGGCATTTCAAATATAGGTGCCGATAGGCATTTCAGATTTAGTTTCCGATAGGCATTTCAAAAATAGATGCCGATAGGCATTTTAGATGTAGGTGCCGATAGGCGTTTCAGATATAGTTGCCGATTGGCATTTTAAAAATAGGTGCCAATAGGCATTTCAGATATAGAAGCCGATAGGCATTTCAAATATAGGTGCCGATAGGCATTTCAGATATAGTTGCCGATTGGCATTTTAAAAATAGGTGCCGATAGGCATTTCAGATATAGGTGCCGATAGGCATTTCAAATATAGGTGCCGATAGGCATTTCTGATTTGGTTGCCGATAGGCATTTCAAAAATAGGTGCCGATAGGCATTTCAGATATAGGTGCCGATAAGCATTTCAGATATAGTTGCCGATTGGCATTTTAAAAATAGGTGCCGATAGGCATTTCAGATATAGAAGCCGATAGGTATTTCAAATATAGGTGTCGATAGGCATTTCAGATATGGTTGCCGATAGGCATTTCAAATATAGGTGCTGATAGGCATTTCAGATGTAGTTTCCGATAGGCATTTCAAAAATAGGTGCCGATAGGCATTTTAGAAATAGGTGCCGATAGACATTTCAGATATAGTTGCCGATTGGCATTTTAAAAATAGGTGCCGATAGGCATTTCAGATGTAGTTTCCGATTGGCATTTCAAAAATACGTGCCGATAGGCATTTCAGATATAGGTGCCGATAGGCATATCAGATATAGTTGCCGATAGGCATTTAAAATATAGGTGCCGATAGGCATTTTTTAATATTGGTGCCGATAGGCATTTCAGATTTAAATGCCGAAAGGCATTTCAGATATAGGTGCCGATAGGCATTTCTGATTTGGTTGCCGATAGGCATTTCATATATAGGTGCTGATAGGCATTTCAGATGTAGTTTCCGATAGGCATTTTAAAAATAGGTGCCGATAGGCATTTCAGATATAGGTGCCGATAGACATTTCAGATATAGTTGCCGATTGCATTTTAAAAATAGGTGCCGATAGGCATTTCAGAAATAGAAGCCGATAAGCATTTCAAATATAGGTGCCGATAGGCATTTCTGATTTGGTTGCCGATAGGCATTTCAAATATAGGTGCCGATAGGAATTTCAGATATAGGTGCTGATAGGCATTTCAGAAATAGTTGCCGATTGGCATTTTAAAAAAAGGTGCCGATAGGCATTTCAGACATAGAAGCCGATAGGTATTTCAAATATAGGTGACGATAGGCATTTCAGATATGGATGCCGATAGGCATTTCAAATATAGGTGCTGATAGGCACTTCAGATGTAGCTGTCGAATGGCATTTTAAAAATTGGTGCCGATAGGCATTTCAGATGTAGTTTCCGATAGGCATTTCAAAAATAGGTGGCGATAGGCATTTCAGATATAGGAGCCGATAGGCATATCAGATATAGTTGCCGATAGGCATTTAAAATATAGGTGCCGATAGGCATTTCAAATATAAATGCCGAAAGGCATTTCAGATATAGGTGCCGATAGGCATTTCAGATATAGTTGCCGATTGGCATTTTAAAAAAAGGTGCCCATAGGCATTTCAGATGTAGTTTCCGATAGGCATTTCAAAAATAGGTGCCGATAGGGATTTCAGATATAGGTGCCGATAGGCATATCAAATATAGTTGCCGATAGGCATTTAAAATATAGGTGCCGATAGGCATTTCAAATATAGGTGCCGATAGGCATTTCAGATATAAATACCGAAAGGCATTTCAGATATAGTTGCCGATTGGCATTTTAAAAATAGGTGCCAATAGGCATTTCAGATATAGAAGCCGATAGGCATTTCAAATATAGCTGCCGATAGGCATTTCAGATATAGTTGCCGTTTGGCATTTTAAAAATAGGTGCCGATAGGCATTTCAGATATAGGTGCCGATAGGCATTTCAAATATAGGTGCCGATAGGCATTTCTGATTTGGTTGCCGATAGGCATTTCAAAAATAGGTGCCGATAGGCATTTCAGATATAGATGCCGATAGGCATTTCAGATATAGTTGCCGTTTGGCATTTTAAAAATAGGTGCCGATAATCATTTCAGATATAGAAGCCGATAGGTATTTCAAATATAGGTGTCGATAGGCATTTCAGATATGGTTGCCGATAGGCATTTCAAATATAGGTGCTGATAGGCATTTCAGATGTAGTTTTCGATAGGCATTTCAAAAATAGGTGCCGATAGGCATTTTAAATATAGGTGCCGATAGATATTTCAGATATTGTTGCCGATTGGCATATTAAAAATAGGTGCCGATAGGCATTTCAGATGTAGTTTCCGATAGGCATTTCAAAAATACGTGCCGATAGGCATTTCAGATATAGGTGCCGATAGGCATATCAGATATAGTTGCCGATAGGCATTTCAAATATAGGTGCTGATAGGCATTTCAGATGTAGTTTCCGTTAGGCATTTCAAAAATAGGTGCCGATAGGCATTTCAGATATAGGTGCCGATTGGCATTTCAGATATAGTTGACGATTGGCATTTTAAAAATAGGTGCCGATAGGCATTTCAGATATAGAAGCCGATAAGTATTTCAAATATAGGTGTCGATAGGCATTTCAGATATGGTTGCCGATAGGCATTTCAAATATGGGTGATGATAGGCATTTCAGATATAAGTTGCCGATTGGCATTTTAAAAATAGGTGCCGATAGGCATTTCAGATATAGAAGCCGATAGGCATTTCAAATATAGGTGCTGATAGGCATTTCAGATGTAGTTTTGCGATAGGCATTTCAAATATAAGTGCTGATAGTCATTTCAGATGTAGTTTCCGATACGCATTTCAAAAATCGGTGCCGATAGGCATTTCAGATATAGGTGCCGAAAGGCATTCCAGATGTAGTTTCCGATAGGCATTTCAAAAATAGGTGCCGATAGGTATTTCAGACATAGGAGCCGATAGGCATATCAGATATAGTTTTACGATAGGCATTTTAAATATAGGTGCCGATAGGTACTCTAAATATATTTGCCGATAGGCATTTCAGATATAAATGCCGAAAGGCATTTCAGATATAGGTGCCGATAGGCATTTCAGATATAGTTGCCGATTGGCATTTTAAAAATAGGTGCCGATAGGCATTTCAGATGTAGTTTCGATAGGCATTCAAAAATAGGTGACGATAGGCATTTCAGATATAGGTGCCGATAGGCATATCAGATATAGTTGCCGATAGGCATTTGAAATATAGGTGCCGATAGGCATTTCAAATATAGGTGCCGATAGGCATTTCAGATGTAGTTTCCGATAGGCATTTCAAAATAGGTGCCGATAGGAATTTCAGATGTAGGTGCCGATAGGCATTTCAGATATAGTTGTCGATTGGCATTTTAAAAATAGGTGCCAATAGGCATTTCAGATATAGAAGCCGATAGGCATTTCAAATATAGGTGCCGATAGGCATTTCAGATATAGTTGCCGATTGGCATTTTAAAAATAGGTGCCGATAGGCATTTCAGATATTGGTGCCGATAGGCATTTAAAATATAGGTGCCGATAGGCATTTCTGATTTGGTTGCCGATAGGCATTTCAAAAATAGGTGCCGATAGGCATTTCAGATAGAGGTGCCGATAGGCATTTCAGATATAGTTGCCGATTGGCATTTTAAAAATAGGTGCCGATAGGCATTTCAGATATAGAAGCCGATAGGTATTTCAAATATAGGTGTCGATAGGCATTTCAGATATGGTTGCCGATAGGCATTTCAAATATAGGTGCTGATAGGCATTTCAGATGTAGTTTCCGATAGGCATTTCAAAAATAGGTGCCGATAGGCATTTTAGATATAGGTGCCGATAGACATTTCAGATATAGTTGCCGATTGGCATTTTAAAAATAGGTGCCGATAGGCATTTCAGATGTAGTTTCCGATTGGCATTTCAAAAATACGTGCCGATAGGCATTTCAGATATAGGTGCCGATAGGCATATCAGATATAGTTGCCGATAGGCATTTAAAATATAGGTTGCCGATAGGCATTTTTTAATATAGGTGCCGATAGGCATTTTAGATATAAATGCCGAAAGGCATTTCAGATATAGGTGCCGATAGGCATTTCTGATTTGGTTGCCGATAGGCATTTCATATATAGGTGCTGATAGGCATTTCAGATGTAGTTTCCGATAGGCATTTTAAAAATAGGTGCCGATAGGCATTTCAGATATAGGTGCCGATAGACATTTCAGATATAGTTGCCGATGGGCATTTTAAAAATAGGTGCCGATAGGTATTTTAGAAATAGAAGCCGATAGGCATTTCAAATATAGGTGCCGATAGGCATTTCTGATTTGGTTGCCGATAGGCATTTCAAATATAGGTGCCGATAGGAATTTCAGATATAGGTGCTGATAGGCATTTCAGAAATAGTTGCCGATTGGCATTTTAAAAATAGGTGCCGATAGGCATTTCAGATATAGAAGCCGATAGG
>JAVRKA010000669.1:0-68118 GCA_034508555.1 Venustoraphidia nigricollis
ATATCTGAAATGCCTATCGACACCTATATCTGAAATGCCTATCGACACCTATATCTGAAATGCCTATCGACACCTATATCTGAAATGCCTATCGACACCTATATCTGAAATGCCTATCGACACCTATATCTGAAATGCCTATCGACACCTATTTTTGAAATGCCTATCGTAAACTACATCTGAAATGCCTATCAGCACCTATATTTGAAATGCCTATCGGCAACCATATCTGGAATGCCTATCGGCACCTATATTTGAAATGCCTATCGGCTTCTATATCTGAAATGCCTATCGGCACCTATTTTTAAAATGCCAATCGGCAACTATATCTGAAATGCCTATCGGCACCTATATCTGAAATGCCTATCGACACCTATATCTGAAATGCCTATCGACACCTATATCTGAAATGCCTATCGTCACCTATATCTGAAATTCCTATCGAGACCTATATCTGAAATGCCTATCGACACCTATATCCGAAATGCCTATCGACACCTATATCTGAAATGCCTATCGACACCTATATCTGAAATGCCTATCGACACCTATTTTTGAAATGCCTATCGGAAACTACATCTGAAATGCCTATCAGCACCTATATTTGAAATGCCTATCGGCAACCATATCTGGAATGCCTATCGGCACCTATATTTGAAATGCCTATCGGCTTCTATATCTGAAATGCCTATCGGCACCTATTTTTAAAATGCCAATCGGCAACTATATCTGAAATGCCTATCGGCACCTATATCTGAAATGCCTATCGACACCTATATCTGAAATGCCTATCGACACCTATATCTGAAATGCCTATCGACACCTATATCTGAAATGCCTATCGACACCTATATCTGAAATGCCTATCGACACCTATATCTGAAATGCCTATCGACACCTATTTTTGAAATGCCTATCGGAAACTACATCTGAAATGCCTATCAGCACTTATATTTGAAATGCCTATCGGCAACCATATCTGGAATGCCTATCGGCACCTATATTTGAAATGCCTATCGGCTTCTATATCTGAAATGCCTATCGGCACCTATTTTTAAAATGCCAATCAGCAACTATATCTAAAATGCCTATCGGCACCTATATCTTAAAAGCCTATCGACACCTATATCTGAAATGCCTATCGACACCTATATCTGAAATGCCTATCGACACCTATATCTGAAATGCCTATCGACACCTATATCTGAAATGCCTATCGACACCTATATCTGAAATGCCTATCGACACCTATATCTGAAATGCCTATCGACACCTATATCTGAAATGCCTATCGACACCTATTTTTGAAATGCCTATCGGAAACTACATCTGAAATGCCTATCAGCACCTATATTTGAAATGCCTATCGGCAACCATATCTGGAATGCCTATCGGCACCTATATTTAAAATGCCTATCGGCTTCTATATCTGAAATGCCTATCGGCACCTATTTTTAAAATGCCAATCGGCAACTATATCTGAAATGCCTATCGACACCTATATCTGAAATGCCTATCGACACCTATATCTGAAATGCCTATCGACACCTATATCTGAAATGCCTATCGACACCTATATCTGAAATGCCTATCGACACCTATATCTGAAATGCCTATCGACACCTATTTTTGAAATGCCTATCGAAAACTACATCTGAAATGCCTATCAGCACCTATATTTGAAATGCCTCTCGGCAACCATATCTGGAATGCCTATCGGCACCTATATTTGAAATGCCTATCGGCTTCTATATCTGAAATGCCTATCGGCACCTATTTTTAAAATGCCAATCGGCAACTATATCTAAAATGCCTATCGGCACCTATATCTGAAATGCCTATCGACACCTATATCTGAAATGCCTATCGACACCTATATCTGAAATGCCTATCGACACCTATATCTGAAATGCCTATCGACACCTATATCTGAAATGCCTATCGACACCTATATCTGAAATGCCTATCGACACATATATCTGAAATGCCTATCGACACCTATATCTGAAATGCCTATCGACACCTATATCTGAAATGCCTATCGACACCTATTTTTGAAATGCCTATCGGAAACTACATCTGAAATGCCTATCAGCACTTATATTTGAAATGCCTATCGGCAACCATATCTGGAATGCCTATCGGCACCTATATTTGAAAGGCCTATCGGCTTCTATATCTGAAATGCCTATCGGCACCTATTTTTAAAATGCCAATCAGCAACTATATCTGAAATGCCTATCGGCACCTATATCTGAAAAGCCTATCGACACCTATATCTGAAATGCCTATCGACACCTATATCTGAAATGCCTATCGACACCTATATCTGAAATGCCTATCGACACCTATATCTGAAATGCCTATCGACACCTATATCTGAAATGCCTATCGACACCTATATCTGAAATGCCTATCGACACCTATTTTTGAAATGCCTATCGGAAACTACATCTGAAATGCCTATCAGCACCTATATTTGAAATGCCTATCGGCAACCATATCTGGAATGCCTATCGGCACCTATAATTGAAATGCCTATCGGCTTCTATATCTGAAATGCCTATCGACACCTATTTTTAAAATGCCAATCGGCAACTATATCTGAAATGCCTATCGGCACCTATATCTGAAATGCCTATCGACACCTATATCTGAAATGCCTATCGACACCTATATCTGAAATGCCTATCGTCACCTATATCTGAAATTCCTATCGAGACCTATATCTGAAATCCCTATCGACACCTATATCTGAAATGCCTATCGACACCTATATCTGAAATGCCTATCGACACCTATATCTGAAATGCCTATCGACACCTATTTTTGAAATGCCTATCGGAAACTACATCTGAAATGCCTATCAGCACCTATATTTGAAATGCCTATCGGCAACCATATCTGGAATGCCTATCGGCACCTATATTTGAAATGCCTATCGGCTTCTATATCTGAAATGCCTATCGGCACTTATTTTTAAAATGCCAATCGGCAACTATATCTGAAATGCCTATCGGCACCTATATCTGAAATGCCTATCGACACCTATATCTGAAATGCCTATCGACACCTATATCTGAAATGCCTATCGACACCTATATCTGAAATGCCTATCGACACCTATATCTGAAATGCCTATCGACACCTATATCTGAAATGCCTATCGACACCTATATCTGAAATGCCTATCGACACCTATATCTGAAATGCCTATCGACACATATATCTGAAATGCCTATCGACACCTATATCTGAAATGCCTATTTGCACCTATTTTTGAAATGCCTATCGAAAACTACATCTGAAATGCCTATCAGCACCTATATTTGAAATGCCTATCGGCAACCATATCTTGAATGCCTATCGGCACCTATATTTGAAATGCCTATCGGCTTCTATATCTGAAATGCCTATCGGCACCTATTTTTAAAATGCCAATCGGCAACTATATCTGAAATGCCTATCGGCACCTATATCTGAAATGCCTATCGGCACCTATATCTGAAATGCCTATCGACACCTATATCTGAAATGCCTATCGACACCTATATCTGAAATACCTATCGACTCCTATATCTGAAATGCTTATCGACACCTATTTTTGAAATGCCTATCGGAAACTACATCTGAAATGCCTATCAGCACCTATATTTGAAATGCCTATCGGCAACCATATCTGGAATGCCTATCGGCACCTATATTTGAAATGCCTATCGGCTTCTATATCTGAAATGCCTATCGGCACCTATTTTTAAAATGCCAATTGGCAACTATATCTGAAATGCCTATCGACACCTATATCTGAAATGCCTATCGACACCTATATCTGAAATGCCTATCGATACCTATATCTGAAATGCCTATCGACACCTATATCTGAAATGCCTATCGACACCTATATCTGAAATGCCTATCGACACCTATATCTGAAATGCCTATCGACACCTATATCTGAAATGCCTATCGACACCTATTTTTGAAATGCCTATCGGAAACTACATCTGAAATGCCTATCAGCACCTATATTTGAAATGCCTATCGGCAACCATATCTGGAATGCCTATCGGCACCTATATTTGAAATGCCTATCGGCTTCTATATCTGAAATGCCTATCGGCACCTATTTTTTAAATGCCAATCGGCAACTATATCTGAAATGCCTATCGGCACCTATATCTGAAATGCCTATCGACACCTATATCTGAAATGCTTATCGACACCTATATCTGAAATGCCTATCGACACCTATATCTGAAATGCCTATCGACACCTATATCTGAAATGCCTATCGACACCTATATCTGAAATGCCTATCGACACCTATATCTGAAATGCCTATCGACACCTATATCTGAAATGCCTATCGACACCTATATCTGAAATGCCAATCGACACCTATTTTTGAAATGCCTATCGGAAACTACATCTGAAATGCCTATCAGCACTTATATTTGAAATGCCTATCGGCAACCATATCTGGAATGCCTATCGGCACCTATATTTGAAATGCCTATCGGCTTCTATATCTGAAATGCCTATCGGCACCTATTTTTAAAATGCCAATCAGCAACTATATCTGAAATGCCTATCGGCACCTATATCTTAAAAGCCTATCGACACCTATATCTGAAATGCCTATCGACACCTATATCTGAAATGCCTATCGACACCTATATCTGAAATGCCTATCGACACCTATATCTGAAATGCCTATCGACACCTATATCTGAAATGCCTATCGACACCTATATCTGAAATGCCTATCGACACCTATATCTGAAATGCCTATCGACACCTATATCTGAAATGCCTATCGACACCTATATCTGAAATGCCTATCGACACCTATTTTTGAAATGCCTATCGTAAACTACATCTGAAATGCCTATCAGCACCTATATTTGAAATGCCTATCGGCAACCATATCTGGAATGCCTATCGGCACCTATATTTGAAATGCCTATCGGCTTCTATATCTGAAATGCCTATCGGCACCTATTTTTAAAATGCCAATCGGCAACTATATCTGAAATGCCTATCGGCACCTATATCTGAAATGCCTATCGACACCTATATCTGAAATGCCTATCGACACCTATATCTGAAATGCCTATCGTCACCTATATCTGAAATTCCTATCGAGACCTATATCTGAAATGCCTATCGACACCTATATCCGAAATGCCTATCGACACCTATATCTGAAATGCCTATCGACACCTATATCTGAAATGCCTATCGACACCTATTTTTGAAATGCCTATCGGAAACTACATCTGAAATGCCTATCAGCACCTATATTTGAAATGCCTATCGGCAACCATATCTGGAATGCCTATCGGCACCTATATTTGAAATGCCTATCGGCTTCTATATCTGAAATGCCTATCGGCACCTATTTTTAAAATGCCAATCGGCAACTATATCTGAAATGCCTTTCGGCACCTATATCTGAAATGCCTATCGACACCTATATCTGAAATGCCTATCGACACCTATATCTGAAATGCCTATCGACACCTATATCTGAAATGCCTATCGACACCTATATCTGAAATGCCTATCGACACCTATATCTGAAATGCCTATCGACACCTATTTTTGAAATGCCTATCGGAAACTACATCTGAAATGCCTATCAGCACTTATATTTGAAATGCCTATCGGCAACCATATCTGGAATGCCTATCGGCACCTATATTTGTAATGCCTATCGGCTTCTATATCTGAAATGCCTATCGGCACCTATTTTTAAAATGCCAATCAGCAACTATATCTGAAATGCCTATCGGCACCTATATCTGAAAAGCCTATCGACACCTATATCTGAAATGCCTATCGACACCTATATCTGAAATGCCTATCGACACCTATATCTGAAATGCCTATCGACACCTATATCTGAAATGCCTATCGACACCTATATCTGAAATGCCTATCGACACCTATATCTGAAATGCCTATCGACACCTATTTTTGAAATGCCTATCGGAAACTACATCTGAAATGCCTATCAGCACCTATATTTGAAATGCCTATCGGCAACCATATCTGGAATGCCTATCGGCACCTATATTTGAAATGCCTATCGGCTTCTATATCTGAAATGCCTATCGACACCTATTTTTAAAATGCCAATCGGCAACTATATCTGAAATGCCTATCGGCACCTATATCTGAAATGCCTATCGACACCTATATCTGAAATGCCTATCGACACCTATATCTGAAATGCCTATCGTCACCTATATCTGAAATTCCTATCGAGACCTATATCTGAAATGCCTATCGACACCTATATCTGAAATGCCTATCGACACCTATATCTGAAATGCCTATCGACACTTATATCTGAAATGCCTATCGACACCTATTTTTGAAATGCCTATCGGAAACTACATCTGAAATGCCTATCAGCACCTATATTTGAAATGCCTATCGGCAACCATATCTGGAATGCCTATCGGCACCTATATTTGAAATGCCTATCGGCTTCTATATCTGAAATGCCTATAGGCACTTATTTTTAAAATGCCAATCGGCAACTATATCTGAAATGCCTATCGGCACCTATATCTGAAATGCCTATCGACACCTATATCTGAAATGCCTATCGACACCTATATCTGAAATGCCTATCGACACCTATATCTGAAATGCCTATCGACACCTATATCTGAAATGCCTATCGACACCTATATCTGAAATGCCTATCGACACCTATATCTGAAATGCCTATCGACACCTATATCTGAAATGCCTATCGACACATATATCTGAAATGCCTATCGACACCTATATCTGAAATGCCTATAGACACCTATTTTTGAAATGCCTATCGGAAACTACATCTGAAATGCCTATCAGCACCTATATTTGAAATGCCTATCGGCAACCATATCTGGAATGCCTATCGGCACCTATATTTGAAATGCCTATCGGCTTCTATATCTGAAATGCCTATCGGCACCTATTTTTAAAATGCCAATCGGCAACTATATCTGAAATGCCTATCGGCACCTATATCTGAAATGCCTATCGACACCTATATCTGAAATGCCTATCGACACCTATATCTGAAATACCTATCGACTCCTATATCTGAAATGCTTATCGACACCTATTTTTGAAATGCCTATCGGAAACTACATCTGAAATGCCTATCAGCACCTATATTTGAAATGCCTATCGGCAACCATATCTGGAATGCCTATCGGCACCTATATTTGAAATGCCTATCGGCTTCTATATCTGAAATGCCTATCGGCACCTATTTTTAAAATGCCAATCGGCAACTATATCTGAAATGCCTATCGACACCTATATCTGAAATGCCTATCGACACCTATATCTGAAATGCCTATCGATACCTATATCTGAAATGCCTATCGACACCTATATCTGAAATGCCTATCGACACCTATATCTGAAATGCCTATCGACACCTATATCTGAAATGCCTATCGACACCTATATCTGAAATGCCTATCGACACCTATTTTTGAAATGCCTATCGGAAACTACATCTGAAATGCCTATCAGCACCTATATTTGAAATGCCTATCGGCAACCATATCTGGAATGCCTATCGGCACCTATATTTGAAATGCCTATCGGCTTCTATATCTGAAATGCCTATCGGCACCTATTTTTTAAATGCCAATCGGCAACTATATCTGAAATGCCTATCGGCACCTATATCTGAAATGCCTATCGACACCTATATCTGAAATGCCTATCGACACCTATATCTGAAATGCCTATCGACACCTATATCTGAAATGCCTATCGACACCTATATCTGAAATGCCTATCGACACCTATATCTGAAATGCCTATCGACACCTATATCTGAAATGCCTATCGACACCTATATCTGAAATGCCTATCGACACCTATATCTGAAATGCCAATCGACACCTATTTTTGAAATGCCTATCGGAAACTACATCTGAAATGCCTATCAGCACTTATATTTGAAATGCCTATCGGCAACCATATCTGGAATGCCTATCGGCACCTATATTTGAAATGCCTATCGGCTTCTATATCTGAAATGCCTATCGGCACCTATTTTTAAAATGCCAATCAGCAACTATATCTGAAATGCCTATCGGCACCTATATCTTAAAAGCCTATCGACACCTATATCTGAAATGCCTATCGACACCTATATCTGAAATGCCTATCGACACCTATATCTGAAATGCCTATCGACACCTATATCTGAAATGCCTATCGACACCTATATCTGAAATGCCTATCGACACCTATATCTGAAATGCCTATCGACACCTATATCTGAAATGCCTATCAACACCTATATCTGAAATGCCTATCGACACCTATTTTTGAAATGCCTATCGGAAACTACATCTGAAATGCCTATCAGCACCTATATTTGAAATGCCTATCGGCAACCATATCTGGAATGCCTATCGGCACCTATATTTGAAATGCCTATCGGCTTCTATATCTGAAATGCCTATCGGCACCTATTTTTAAAATGCCAATCGGCAACTATATCTGAAATGCCTATCGGCACCTATATCTGAAATGCCTATCGACACCTATATCTGAAATGCCTATCGACACCTATATCTGAAATGCCTATCGTCACCTATATCTGAAATTCCTATCGAGACCTATATCTGAAATGCCTATCGACACCTATATCTGAAATGCCTATCGACACCTATATCTGAAATGCCTATCGACACCTATATCTGAAATGCCTATCGACACCTATTTTTGAAATGCCTATGGGAAACTACATCTGAAATGCCTATCAGCACCTATATTTGAAATGCCTATCGGCAACCATATCTGGAATGCCTATCGGCACCTATATTTGAAATGCCTATCGGCTTCTATATCTGAAATGCCTATCGGCACCTATTTTTAAAATGCCAATCGGCAACTATATCTGAAATGCCTATCGGCACCTATATCTGAAATGCCTATCGACACCTATATCTGAAATGCCTATCGACACCTATATCTGAAATGCCTATCGACACCTATATCTGAAATGCCTATCGACACCTATATCTGAAATGCCTATCGACACCTATTTTTGAAATGCCTATCGGAAACTACATCTGAAATGCCTATCAGCACCTATATTTGAAATGCCTATCGGCAACCATATCTGGAATGCCTATCGGCACCTATATTTGAAATGCCTATCGGCTTCTATATCTGAAATGCCTATCGGCACCTATTTTTAAAATGCCAATCGGCAACTATATCTGAAATGCCTATCGGCACCTATATCTGAAATGCCTATCGACACCTATATCTGAAATGCCTAAAAACACCTATATCTGAAATGCCTATCGACACCTATATCTGAAATGCCTATCGACACCTATATCTAAAATGCCTATCGACACCTATATCTGAAATGCCTATCGACACCTATATCTGAAATGCCTATCGACACCTATATCTGAAATGCCTATCGACACCTATTTTTGAAATACCTATCGGAAACTACATCTGAAATGCCTATCAGCACCTATATTTGAAATGCCTATCGGCAACCATATCTGGAATGCCTATCGGCACCTATATTTGAAATGCCTATCGGCTTCTATATCTGAAATGCCTATCGGCACCTATTTTTAAAATGCCAATCGGCAACTATATCTGAAATGCCTATCGGCACCTATATCTGAAATGCCTATCGACACCTATATCTGAAATGCCTATCGACACCTATATCTGAAATGCCTATCGACACCTATATCTGAAATGCCTATCGACACCTATATCTGAAATGCCTATCGACACCTATATCTGAAATGCCTATCGACACCTATATCTGAAATGCCTATCGACACCTATTTTTGAAATGCCTATGGGAAACTACATCTGAAATGCCTATCAGCACCTATATTTGAAATGCCTATCGGCAACCATATCCGGAATGCCTATCGGCACCTATATTTGAAATGCCTATCGGCTTCTATATCTGAAATGCCTATCGGCACCTATTTTTAAAATGCCAATCGGCAACTATATCTGAAATGCCTATCGGCACCTATACCTGAAATGCCTATCGACACCTATATCTGAAATGCCTATAGACACCTATATCTGAAATGCCTATCGACACCTATATCTTAAATGCCTATCGACACCTATATCTGAAATGCCTATCGACACCTATATCTGAAATGCCTATCGACACCTATATCTGAAATGCCTATCGACACCTATATCTGAAATGCCTATCGACACCTATAT
The DNA here is from genome assembly GCA_034508555.1 of Venustoraphidia nigricollis. Taxonomy (NCBI): domain Eukaryota; kingdom Metazoa; phylum Arthropoda; class Insecta; order Raphidioptera; family Raphidiidae; genus Venustoraphidia; species Venustoraphidia nigricollis. The sequence goes on from JAVRKA010000669.1 coordinate 10,255, forward strand.
CTGAAATGCATATCGACACCTATTTTTGAAATGCCTATCGGAAACTACATCTGGAATGCCTATCAGCACCTATATTTGAAATGCCTATCGGCAACCATATCTGGAATGCCTATCGGCACCTATATTTGAAATGCCTATCGGCTTCTATATCTGAAATGCCTATCGGCACCTATTTTTAAAATGCCAATCGGCAACTATATCTGAAATGCCTATCGGCACCTATATCTGAAATGCCTATCGACACCTATATCTGAAATGCCTATCGACACCTATATCTGAAATGCCTATCGACACCTATATCTGAAATGCCTATCGACACCTATATCTGAAATGCCTATCGACACCTATATCTGAAATGCCTATCGACACCTATATCTGAAATGCCTATCGACACCTATATCTGAAATGCCTATCGACACCTATATCTGAAATGCCTATCGACACCTATTTTTGAAATGCCTATCGGAAACTACATCTGAAATGCCTATCAGCACCTATATTTGAAATGCCTATCGGCAACCATATCTGGAATGCCTATCGGCACCTATATTTGAAATGCCTATCGGCTTCTATATCTGAAATGCCTATCGGCACCTATTTTTAAAATGCCAATCGGCAACTATATCTGAAATGCCTATCGGCACCTATATCTGAAATGCCTATCGACACCTATATCTGAAATGCCTATCGACACCTATATCTGAAATGCCTATCGACACCTATATCTGAAATGCCTATCGGCAACCATATCTGAAATGCCTATCGACACCTATATCTGAAATGCCTATCGACACCTATATCTGAAATGCCTATCGACACCTATATCTAAAATGCCTATCGACACCTATTTTTGAAATGCCTATCGGAAACAACATCTGAAATGCCTATCAGCACCTATATTTGAAATGCCTATCGGCAACCATATCTGGAATGCCTATCGGCACCTATATTTGAAATGCCTATCGGCTTCTATATCTGAAATGCCTATCGGCACCTATTTTTAAAATGCCAATCGGCAACTATATCTGAAATGCCTATCGGCACCTATATCTGAAATGCCTATCGACACCTATATCTGAAATGCCTATCGACACCTATATCTGAAATGCCTATCGACACCTATATCTAAAATGCCTATCGACACCTATTTTTGAAATGCCTATCGGAAACAACATCTGAAATGCCTATCAGCACCTATATTTGAAATGCCTATCGGCAACCATATCTGAAATGCCTATCGACACCTATATCTGAAATGCCTATCGACACCTATATCTGAAATGCCTATCGGCAACCATATCTGGAATGCCTATCGGCACCTATATTTGAAATGCCTATCGGCTTCTATATCTGAAATGCCTATCGGCACCTATTTTTAAACTGCCAATCGGCAACTATATCTGAAATGCCTATCGGCACCTATATCTGAAATGCCTATCGACACTTATATCTGAAATGCCTATCGACACCTATATCTGAAATGCCTATCGACACCTATATCTGAAATGCCTATCGACACCTATATCTGAAATGCCTATCGACACCTATATCTGAAATGCCTATCGACACCTATATCTGAAATACCTATCGACACCTATATCTGAAATGCCTATCGACACCTATTTTTGAAATGCCTATCGGAAACTACATCTGAAATGCCTATCAGCACCTATATTTGAAATGCCTATCGGCAACCATATCTGGAATGCCTATCGGCACCTATATTTGAAATGCCTATCGGCTTCTATATCTAAAATGCCTATCGGCACCTATTTTTAAAATGCCAATCGGCAACTATATCTGAAATGCCTATCGGCACCTATATCTGAAATGCCTATCGACACCTATATCTGAAATGCCTATCGACACCTATATCTGAAATGCCTATCGACACCTACATCTGAAATGCCTATCGACACCTATATCTGAAATGCCTATCGACACCTATATCTGAAATGCCTATCGACACCTATATCTGAAATGCCTATCGACACCTATATCTGAAATGCCTATCGACACCTATTTTTGAAATGCCTATCGGAAACTACATCTGAAATGCCTATCAGCACCTATATTTGAAATGCCTATCGGCAACCATATCTGGAATGCCTATCGGCACCTATATTTGAAATGGCTATCGGCTTCTATATCTGAAATGCCTATCGGCACCTATTTTTAAAATGCCAATCGGCAACTATATCTGAAATGCCTATCGGCACCTATATCTGAAATGCCTATCGACACCTATATCTGAAATGCCTATCGACACCTATATCTGAAATGCCTATCGACACCTATATCTGAAATGCCTATCGACACCTATATCTGAAATGCCTATCGACACCTATATCTGAAATGCCTATCGACACCTATATCTGAAATGCCTATCGACACCTATATCTGAAATGCCTATCGACACCTATATCTGAAATGCCTATCGACACCTATTTTTGAAATGCCTATCGGAAATTACATCTGAAATGCCTATCAGCACCTATATTTGAAATGCCTATCGACACCTATATCTGAAATGCATATCGACACCTATATCTGAAATGCTTATCGACACCTATATCTGAAATGCCTATCGACACCTATATCTGAAATGCCTATCGACACCTATATCTGAAATGCCTATCGACACCTATATCTGAAATGCCTATCGACACCTATTTTTGAAATGCCTATCGGAAACTACATCTGAAATGCCTATCAGCACCTATATTTGAAATGCCTATCGGCAACCATATCTGGAATGCCTATCGGCACCTATATTTGAAATGCCTATCGGCTTCTATATCTGAAATGCCTATCGGCACCTATTTTTAAAATGCCAATCGGCAACTATATCTGAAATGCCTATCGGCACCTATATCTGAAATGCCTATCGACACCTATATCTGAAATGCCTATCGACACCTATATCTGAAATGCCTATCGACACCTATATCTGAAATGCCTATCGACACCTATATCTGAAATGCCTATCGACACCTATATCTGAAATGCCTATCGACACCTATATCTGAAATGCCTATCGACACCTATATCTGAAATGCCTATCGACACCTATTTTTGAAATGAATATCGGAAACTACATCTGAAATGCCTATCAGCACCTATATTTGAAATGCCTATCGGCAACCATATCTGGAATGCCTATCGGCACCTATATTTGAAATGCCTATCGGCTTCTATATCTGAAATGCCTATCGGCACCTATTTTTAAAATGCCAATCGGCAACTATATCTGAAATGCCTATCGGCACCTATATCTGAAATGCCTATTGACACCTATATCTGAAATGCCTATCGACACCTATATCTGAAATGCCTATCGACACCTATATCTGAAATGCCTATCGACACCTATATCTGAAATGCCTATCGACACCTATATCTAAAATGCCTATCGACACCTATATCTGAAATGCCTATCGACACCTATATCTGAAATGCCTATCGACACCTATTTTTGAAATGCCTATCGGAAACTACATCTGAAATGCCTATCAGCACCTATATTTGAAATGCCTATCGACACCTATATCTGAAATGCCTATCGACACCTATATCTGAAATGCCTATCGACACCTATATCTGAAATGCCTATCGACACCTATATCTGAAATGCCTATCGACACCTATATCTGAAATGCCTATCGACACCTATATCTGAAATGCCTATCGACACCTATTTTTGAAATGCCTATCGGAAACTACATCTGAAATGCCTATCAGCACCTATATTTGAAATGCCTATCGGCAACCATATCTGGAATGCCTATCGGCACTTATATTTGAAATGCCTATCGGCTTCTATATCTGAAATGCCTATCGGCACCTATTTTTAAAATGCTAATCGGCAACTATATCTGAAATGCCTATCGGCACCTATATCTGAAATGCCTATCGACACCTATATCTGAAATGCCTATCGACACCTATATCTGAAATGCCTATCGACACCTATATCTGAAATGCCTATCGACACCTATATCTGAAATGCCTATCGACACCTATATCTGAAATGCCTATCGACACCTATATCTGAAATGCCTATCGACACCTATTTTTGAAATGCCTATCGGAAACTACATCTAAAATGCCTATCAGCACCTATATTTGAAATGCCTATCGGCAACCATATCTGGAATGCCTATCGGCACCTATATTTGAAATGCCTATCGGCTTCTATATCTGAAATGCCTATCGGCACCTATTTTTAAAATGCCAATCGGCAACTATATCTGAAATGCCTATCGGCACCTATATCTGAAATGCCTATCGACACCTATATCTGAAATGCCTATCGACACCTATATCTGAAATGCCTATCGACACCTATATCTGAAATGCCTATCGACACCTATATCTGAAATGCCTATCGACACCTATATCTGAAATGCCTATCGACACCTATATCTGAAATGCCTATCGACACCTATATCTGAAATGCCTATCGACACCTATTTTTGAAATGCCTATCGGAAACTACATCTGAAATGCCTATCAGCACCTATATTTGAAATGCCTATCGGCAACCATATCTGGAATGCCTATCGGCACCTATATTTGAAATGCCTATCGGCTTCTATATCTGAAATGCCTATCGGCACCTATTTTTAAAATGCCAATCGGCAACTATATCTGAAATGCCTATCGGCACCTATATCTGAAATGCCTATCGACACCTATATCTGAAATGCCTATCGACACCTATATCTGAAATGCCTATCGACACCTATATCTGAAATGCCTATCGACACCTATATCTGAAATGCCTATCGACACCTATATCTGAAATGCCTATCGACACCTATATCTGAAATGCCTATCGACACCTATATCTGAAATGCCTATCGACACCTATATCTGAAATGCCTATCGACACCTATTTTTGAAATGCCTATCGGAAACTACATCTGAAATGCCTATCAGCACCTATATTTGAAATGCCTATCGACACCTATATCTGAAATGCCTATCGACACCTAGATCTGAAATGCCTATCGACACCTATATCTGAAATGCCTATCGACACCTATATCTGAAATGCCTATCGACACCTATATCTGAAATGCCTATCGACACCTATATCTGAAATGCCTATCGACACCTATTTTTGAAATGCCTATCGGAAACTACATCTGAAATGCCTTTCAGCACCTATATTTGAAATGCCTATCGGCAACCATATCTGGAATGCCTATCGGCACTTATATTTGAAATGCCTATCGGCTTCTATATCTGAAATGCCTATCGGCACCTATTTTTAAAATGCCAATCGGCAACTATATCTGAAATGCCTATCGGCACCTATATCTGAAATGCCTATCGACACCTATATCTGAAATGCCTATCGACACCTATATCTGAAATGCCTATCGACACCAATATCTGAAATGCCTATCGACACCTATATCTGAAATGCCTATCGACACCTATATCTGAAATGCCTATCGACACCTATATCTGAAATGCCTATCGACACCTATATCTGAAATGCCTATCGCCACCTATATCTGAAATGCCTATCGACACCTATATCTGAAATGCCTATCGACACCTATATCTGAAATGCCTATCGACACCTATTTTTGAAATGCCTATCGGAAACTACATCTGAAATGCCTATCAGCACCTATATTTGAAATGCCTATCGGCAACCATATCTGGAATGCCTATCGGCACCTATATTTGAAATGCCTATCGGCTTCTATATCTGAAATGCCTATCGGCACCTATTTTTAAACTGCCAATCGGCAACTATATCTGAAATGCCTATCGGCACCTATATCTGAAATGCCTATCAACACCTATATCTGAAATGCCTATCGACACCTATATCTGAAATGCCTATCGACACCTATATCTGAAATGCCAATCGACACCTATATCTGAAATGCCTATCGACACCTATATCTGAAATGCCTATCGACACCTATATCTGAAATGCCTATCGACACCTATATCTAAAATGCCTATCGACACCTATTTTTGAAATGCCTATCGGAAACTACATCTGAAATGCCTATCAGCACCTATATTTGAAATGCCTATCGGCTTCTATATCTGAAATGCCTATCGGCACCTATTTTTAAAATGCCAATCGGCACCTATTTTTAAAATGCCAATCGGCAACTATATCTGAAATGCCTATCGGCACCTATATCTGAAATGCCTATCGACACCTATATCTGAAATGCCTATCGACACCTATATCTGAAATGCCTATCGACACCTATATCTGAAATGCCTATCGACACCTATATCTGAAATGCCTATCGACACCTATATCTGAAATGCCTATCGACACCTATATCTGAAATGCCTATCGACACCTATATCTGAAATGCCTATCGACACCTATTTTTGAAATGCCTATCGGAAACTACATCTGAAATGCCTATCAGCACCTATATTTGAAATGCCTATCGGCAACCATATCTGGAATGCCTATCGGCACCTATATTTGAAATGCCTATCGGCTTCTATATCTGAAATGCCTATCGGCACCTATTTTTAAAATGCCAATCGGCACCTATTTTTAAAATGCCAATCGGCAACTATATCTGAAATGCCTATCGGCACCTATATCTGAAATGCCTATCGACACCTATATCTGAAATGCCTATCGACACCTATATCTGAAATGCCTATCGACACCTATATCTGAAATGCCTATCGACACCTATATCTGAAATGCCTATCGACACCTATATCTGAAATGCCTATCGACACCTATATCTGAAATGCCTATCGACACCTATATCTGAAATGCCTATCGACACCTATTTTTGAAATGCCTATCGGAAACTACATCTGAAATGCCTATCAGCACCTATATTTGAAATGCCTATCGGCAACCATATCTGGAATGCCTATAGGCACCTATATTTAAAATGCCTATCGGCTTCTATATCTGAAATGCCTATCGACACCTATATCTGAAATGCCTATCGACACCTATATCTGAAATGCCTATCGACACCTATATCTGAAATGCCTATCGACACCTATATCTGAAATGCCTATCGACACCTATATCTGAAATGCCTATCGACACCTATATCTGAAATGCCTATCGACACCTATATCTGAAATGCCTATCGACACCTATATCTGAAATGCCTATCGACACCTATTTTTGAAATGCCTATCGGAAACTACATCTGAAATGCCTATCAGCACCTATATTTGAAATGCCTATCGGCAACCATATCTGGAATGCCTATCGGCACCTATATTTGAAATGCCTATCGGCTTCTATATCTGAAATGCCTATCGGCACCTATTTTTAAAATGCCCATCGGCAATTATATCTGAAATGCCTATCGGCACCTATATCTGAAATGCCTATCGACACCTATATCTGAAATGCCTATCGACACCTATATCTGAAATGCCTATCGACACCTATATCTGAAATGCCTATCGACACCTATATCTGAAATGCCTATAGACACCTATATCTGAAATGCCTATCGACACCTATATCTGAAATGCCTATCGACACCTATATCTGAAATGTCTATCGACACCTATTTTTGAAATGCCCATCGGAAACTACATCTGAAATGCCTATCAGCACCTATATTTGAAATGCCTATCGGCAACCATATCTGGAATGCCTATCGGCACCTATATTTGAAATGCCTATTGGCTTCTATATCTGAAATGCCTATCGGCACCTATTTTTAAAATGCCAATCGGCAACTATATCTGAAATGCCTATCGGCACCTATATCTGAAATGCCTATCGGCACCTATATCTGAAATGCTATCGACACCTATATCTGAAATGCCTATCGACACCTATATCTGAAATGCCTATCGACACCTCTATCTGAAATGCCTATCGACACCTATATCTGAAATGCCTATCGACACCTATATCTGAAATGCCTATCGACACCTATATCTGAAATGCCTATCGACACCTATTTTTGAAATGCCTATCGGAAACTACATCTGAAATGCCTATCAGCACCTATATTTGAAATGCCTATCGGCAACCATATCTGGAATGCCTATCGGCACCTATATTTGAAATGCCTATCGGCTTCTATATCTGAAATGCCTATCGGCACCTATTTTTAAAATGCCAATCGGCAACTATATCTGAAATGCCTATCGGCACCTATATCTGAAATGCCTATCGACACCTATATCTGAAATGCCTATCGACACCTATATCTGAAATGCCTATCGACACCTATATCTGAAATGCCTATCGACACCTATATCTGAAATGCCTATCGACACCTATATCTGAAATGCCTATCGACACCTATATCTGAAATGCCTATCGACACCTATATCTGAAATGCCTATCGACACCTATATCTGAAATGCCTATCGACACCTATTTTTGAAATGCCTATCGGAAACTACATCTGAAATGCCTATCAGCACCTATATTTGAAATGCCTATCGACACCTATATCTGAAATGCCTATCGACACCTATATCTGAAATGCCTATCGACACCTATATCTGAAATGCCTATCGACACCTATTTTTGAAATGCCTATCGGAAACTACATCTGAAATGCCTATCAGCACCTATATTTGAAATGCTTATCGGCAACCATATCTGGAATGCCTATCGGCACCTATATTTGAAATGCCTATCGGCTTCTATATCTGAAATGCCTATCGGCACCTATTTTTAAAATACCAATCGGCAACTATATCTGAAAAGCCTATCGGCACCTATATCTGAAATGCCTATCGACACCTATATCTGAAATGCCTATCGACACCTATATCTGAAATGCCTATCGACACCTATATCTGAAATGCCTATCGACACCTATATCTCAAATGCCTATCGACACCTATATCTGAAATGCCTATCGACACCTATATCTGAAATGCCTATCGACGCCTATATCTGAAATGCCTATCGACATCTATTTTTGAGATGCCTATCGGAAACTACATCTGAAATGCCTATCAGCACCTATATTTGAAATGCCTATCGGCAACCATATCTAGAATGCCTATCGGCACCTATATTTGAAATGCCTATCGGCTTCTATATCTGAAATGCCTATCGGCACCTATTTTTAAACTGCCAATCGGCAACTATATCTGAAAAGCCTATCGGCACCTATATCTGAAATGCCTATCGACACCTATATCTGAAATGCCTATCGACACCTATATCTGAAATGCCTATCGACACCTATATCTGAAATGCCTATCGACACCTATATCTCAAATGCCTATCGACACCTATATCTGAAATGCCTATCGACACCTATATCTGAAATGCCTATCGACGCCTATATCTGAAATGCCTATCGACACCTATTTTTGAAATGCCTATCGGAAACTACATCTGAAATGCCTATCAGCACCTATATTTGAAATGCCTATCGGCAACCATATCTGGAATGCCTATCGGCACCTATATTTGAAATGCCTATCGGCTTCTATATCTGAAATGCCTATCGGCACCTATTTTTAAACTGCCAATCGGCAACTATATCTGAAATGCCTATCGGCACCTATATCTGAAATGCCTATCGACACCTATATCTGAAATGCCTATCGATACCTATATCTGAAATGCCTATCGACACCTATATCTGAAATGCCTATCGACACCTATATCTGAAATGCCTATCGACACCTATATCTGAAATGCCTATCGACACCTATATCTGAAATGCATATCGACACTTATATCTGAAATGCCTATCGACACCTATTTTGAAATGCCTATCGGAAACTACATCTGAAATGCCTATCAGCACCTATATTTGAAATGCCTATCGGCAACCATATCTGGAATGCCTATCGGCACCTATATTTGAAATGCCTATCGGCTTCTATATCTGAAATGCCTATCGGCACTTATTTTTTAAATGCCAATCGGCAACTATATCTGAAATGCCTATCGGCACCTATATCTGAAATGCCTATCGACACCTATATCTGAAATGCCTATCGACACCTATATCTGAAATGCCTATCGACACCTATATCTGAAATGCCTATCGACACCTATATCTGAAATGCCTATCGACACCTATATCTGAAATGCCTATCGACACCTATATCTGAAATGCCTATCGACACCAATTTTTGAAATGCCTATCGGAAACTACATCTGAAATGCCTATCAGCACCTATATTTGAAATGCCTATCGGCAACCATATCTGGAATGCCTATCGGCACCTATATTTGAAATGCCTATCGGCTTCTATATCTGAAATGCCTATCGGCACCTATTTTTAAAATGCCAATCGGCAACTATATCTGAAATGCCTATCGGCACCTATATCTGAAATGCCTATCGACACCTATATCTGAAATGCCTATCGACACCTATATCTGAAATGCGTATCGACACCTATATCTGAAATGCCTATAGACACCTATATCTGAAATGCCTATCGACACCTATATCTGAAATGCCTATCGACACCTATATCTGAAATGCCTATCGACACCTATTTTTGAAATGCCTATCGGAAACTACATCTGAAGTGCCTATCAGCACCTATATTTGAAATGCCTATCGGCAACCATATCTGGAATGCCTATCGGCACCTATATTTGAAATGCCTATCGGCTTTTATATCTGAAATGCCTATCGGCACCTATTTTTAAAATGCCAATCGGCAACTATATCTGAAATGCCTATCGGCACCTATATCTGAAATGCCTATCGACACCTATATCTGAAATACCTATCGACACCTATATCTGAAATGCCTATCGACACCTATATCTGAAATGCCTATCGACACCTATAACTGAAATGCCTATCGACACCTATATCTGAAATGCCTATCGACACCTATATCTGAAATGCCTATCGACACCTATTTTTGAAATGCCTATCGGAAACTACATCTGAATTGCCTATCAGCACCTATATTTGAAATGCCTATCGGCAACCATATCTGGAATGCCTATCGGCACCTATATTTGAAATGCCTATCGGCTTCTATATCTGAAATGCCTATCGGCACCTATTTTTAAAATGCCAATCAGCAACTATATCTGAAATGCCTATCGGCACCTATATCTGAAATGCCTATCGACACCTATATCTGAAATGCCTATCGACACCTATATCTGAAATGCCTATCGACACCTATATCTGAAATGCCTATCGACACCTATATCTAAAATGCCTATCGACACCTATATCTGAAATGCCTATCGACACCTATATCTGAAATGCCTATCGACACCTATATCTGAAATGCCTATCGACACCTATTTTTGAAATGCCTATCGGAAACTACATCTGAAATGCCTATCAGCACCTATATTTGAAATGCCTATCGGCAACCATATCTGGAATGCCTATCGGCACCTATATTTGAAATGCCTATCGGCTTCTATATCTGAAATGCCTATCGGCACCTATTTTTAAAATGCCAATCGGCAACTACATCTGAAATGCCTATCGGCACCTATATCTGAAATGCCTATCGACACCTATATCTGAAATGCCTATCGACACCTATATCTGAAATGCCTATCCACACCTATATCTGAAATGCCTATCGACACCTATATCTGAAATGCCTATCGACACCTATATCTGAAATGCCTATCGACACCTATATCTGAAATGCCTATCGACACCTATATCTGAAATGCCTATCGACACCTATTTTTGAAATGCCTATCGGAAACTACATCTGAAATGCCTATCAGCACCTATATTTGAAATGCCTATCGGCAACCATATCTGGAATGCCTATCGGCACCTATATTTGAAATGCCTATCGGCTTCTATATCTGAAATGCCTATCGGCACCTATTTTTAAAATGCCAATCGGCAACTATATCTGAAATGCCTATCGGCACCTATATCTGAAATGCCTATCGACACCTATATCTGAAATGCCTATCGTCACCTATATCTGAAATGCCTATCGACACCTATATCTGAAATGCCTATCGACACCTATATCTGAAATGCCTATCGACACCTATATCTGAAATGCCTATCGACACCTATATCTGAAATGCCTATCGACACCTATTTTTGAAATGCCTATCGGAAACTACATCTGAAATGCCTATCAGCACCTATATTTGAAATGCCTATCGGCAACCATATCTGGAAAGCCTATCGGCACCTATATTTGAAATGCCTATCGGCTTCTATATCTGAAATGCCTATCGGCACCTATTTTTAAAATGCCATTCGGCAACTATATCTGAAATGCCCATCGGCACCTATATCTGAAATGCCTATCGACACCTATATCTGAAATGCCTATCGACACCTATATCTGAAATGCCTATCGACACCTATATCTGAAATGCCTATCGACACCTATATCTGAAATGCCTATCGACACCTATATCTGAAATGCCTATCGACACCTATATCTGAAATGCCTATCGACACCTATATCTGAAATGCCTATCGACACCTATATCTGAAATGCCTATCGACACCTATTTTTGAAATGCCTATCGGCAACCATATCTGGAATGCCTATCGGCACCTATATTTGAAATGCCTATCGGCTTCTATATCTGAAATGCCTATCGGCACCTATTTTTAAAATGCCAATCGGCAACTATATCTGAAATGCCTATCGGCACCTATATCTGAAATGCCTATCGACACCTATATCTGAAATGCCTATCGACACCTATATCTGAAATGCCTATCGACACCTATATCTGAAATGCCTATCGACACCTATATCTGAAATGCCTATCGACACCTATATCTGAAATGCCTATCGACACCTATATCTGAAATGCCTATCGACACCTATATCTGAAATGCCTATCGACACCTATATCTGAAATGCCTATCGACACCTATTTTTGAAATGCCTATCGGAAGCTACATTTGAAATGCCTATCAGCACCTATATTTGAAATGCCTATCGGCAACCATATCTGGAATGCCTATCGGCACCTATATTTAAAATGCCTATCGGCTTCTGTATCTGAAATGCCTATCGGCACTTATTTTTAAAATGCCAATCGGCAACTATATCTGAAATGCCTATCGGCACCTATATCTGAAATGCCTATCGACACCTATATCTGAAATGCCTATCGACACCTATATCTGAAATGCCTATCGACACCTATATCTGAAATGCCTATCGACACCTATATCTGAAATGCCTATCGACACCTATATCTGAAATGCCTATCGACACCTATATCTGAAATGCCTATCGACACCTATTTTTGAAATGCCTATCGGAAACTACATCTGAAATGCCTATCAGCTCCTATATTTGAAATGCCTATCGGCAACTATATCTGGAATGCCTATCGGCACCTATATTTGAAATGCCTATCGGCTTCTATATCTGAAATGTCTATCGGCACCTATTTTTAAAATGCCAATAGGCAACTATATCTGAAATGCCTATCGGCACCTATATCTGAAATGCCTATCGACACCTATAACTGAAATGCCTATCGACACCTATATCTAAAATGCTTATCGACACCTATATCTGAAATGCCTATCGACACCTATATCTGAAATGCCTATCGACACCTATATCTGAAATGCCTATCGACACCTATATCTGAAATGCCTATCGACACCTATTTTTCAAATGCCTATCGGAAACTACATCTGAAATGCCTATCAGCAGCTATATTTGAAATGCCTATCGGCAACTATATCTGGAATGCCCATCGGCACCTATATTTGAAATGCCTATCGGCTTCTATATCTGAAATGCCTATCGGCACCTATTTTTAAAATGCCAATCGGCAACTATATCTGAAATGCCTATCGGCACCTATATCTGAAATGCCTATCGACACCTATATCTGAAATGCCTATCGACACCTATATCTGAAATGCCTATCGACACCTATATCTGAAATGCCTATCGACACCTATATCTGAAATGCCTATCGACACCTATATCTGAAATGCCTATCGACACCTATATCTGAAATGCCTATCGACACCTATATCTGAAATGCCTATCGACACCTATATCTGAAATGCCTATCGACACCTATTTTTGAAATGCCTATCGGAAACTACATCTGAAATTCCTATCAGCACCTATATTTGAAATGCCTATCGGCAACCATATCTGGAATGCCTATCGGCACCTATATTTGAAATGCCTATCGGCTTCTATATCTGAAATGCCTATCGGCACCTATTTTTAAAATGCCAATCGGCAACTATATCTGAAATGCCTATCGGCACCTATATCTGAAATGCCTATCGACACCTATATCTGAAATGCCTATCAACACCTATATCTGAAATGCCTATCGACACCTATATCTAAAATGCCTATCGACACCTATATCTGAAATGCCTATCGACACCTATTTCTGAAATGCCTATCGACACCTACATCTGAAATGCCTATCGACACCTATATCTGAAATGCCTATCGACACCTATTTTTGAAATGCCTATCGAAAACTACATCTGAAATGCCTATCAGCACCTATATTTGAAATGCCTATCGGCACCATATCTGGAATGCCTATCGGCACCTATATCTGAAATGCCTATCGGCTTCTATATCTGAAATGCCTATCGGCACCTATTTTGAAAATGCCAATCGGCAACTATATCTGAAATGCCTATCGGCACCTATATCTGAAATGCCTATCGACACCTATATCTGAAATGCCTATCGACACCTATATCTGAAATGCCTATCGACACCTATATCTGAAATGCCTATCGACACCTATATCTGAAATGCCTATCGACACCTATATCTGAAATGCCTATCGACACCTATATCTGAAATGCCTATCGACACCTATTTTTGAAATGCCTATCGGAAACTACATCTGAAATGCCTATCAGCTCCTATATTTGAAATGCCTATCGGCAACTATATCTGGAATGCCTATCGGCACCTATATTTGAAATGCCTATCGGCTTCTATATCTGAAATGTCTATCGGCACCTATTTTTAAAATGCCAATAGGCAACTATATCTGAAATGCCTATCGGCACCTATATCTGAAATGCCTATCGACACCTATAACTGAAATGCCTATCGACACCTATATCTAAAATGCCTATCGACACCTATATCTGAAATGCCTATCGACACCTATATCTGAAATGCCTATCGACACCTATATCTGAAATGCCTATCGACACCTATATCTGAAATGCCTATCGACACCTATTTTTCAAATGCCTATCGGAAACTACATCTGAAATGCCTATCAGCACCTATATTTGAAATGCCTATCGGCAACTATATCTGGAATGCCCATCGGCACCTATATTTGAAATGCCTATCGGCTTCTATATCTGAAATGCCTATCGGCACCTATTTTTAAAATGCCAATCGGCAACTATATCTGAAATGCCTATCGGCACCTATATCTGAAATGCCTATCGACACCTATATCTGAAATGCCTATCGACACCTATATCTGAAATGCCTATCGACACCTATATCTGAAATGCCTATCGACACCTATATCTGAAATGCCTATCGACACCTATATCTGAAATGCCTATCGACACCTATATCTGAAATGCCTATCGACACCTATATCTGAAATGCCTATCGACACCTATATCTGAAATGCCTATCGACACCTATTTTTGAAATGCCTATCGGAAACTACATCTGAAATTCCTATCAGCACCTATATTTGAAATGCCTATCGGCAACCATATCTGGAATGCCTATCGGCACCTATATTTGAAATGCCTATCGGCTTCTATATCTGAAATGCCTATCGGCACCTATTTTGAAAATGCCAATCGGCAACTATATCTGAAATGCCTATCGGCACCTATATCTGAAATGCCTATCGACACCTATATCTGAAATGCCTATCGACACCTATATCTGAAATGCCTATCGACACCTATATCTGAAATGCCTATCGACACCTATATCTGAAATGCCTATCGACACCTATATCTGAAATGCCTATCGACACATATTTCTGAAATGCCTATCGACACCTATATCTGAAATGCCTATCGACACCTATATCTGAAATGCCTATCGACACCTATTTTTGAAATGCCTATCGGAAACTACATCTGAAATGCCTATCAGCACCTATATTTGAAATGCCTATCGGCAACCATATCTGGAATGCCTATCGGCACCTATATTTGAAATGCCTATCGGCTTCTATATCTGAAATGCCTATCGGCACCTATTTTTAAAATGCCAATCGGCAACTATATCTGAAATGCCTATCCGCACCTATATCTGAAATGCCTATCGACACCTATGTCTGAAATGCCTATCGACACCTATATCTGAAATGCCTATCGACACCTATATCTGAAATGCCTATCGACACCTATATCTGAAATGCCTATCGACACCTATATCTGAAATGCCTATCGACACCTATATCTGAAATGCCTATCGACACCTATATCTGAAATGCCTATCGACACCTATTTTTGAAATGCATATCGGAAACTACATCTGAAATGCCTATCAGCACCTATATTTGAAATGCCTATCGGCAACCATATCTGGAATGCCTATCGGCACCTATATTTGAAATGCCTATCGGCTTCTATATCTGAAATGCCTATCGGCACCTATTTTTAAAATGCCAATCGGCAACTATATCTGAAATGCCTATCGGCACCTATATCTGAAATGCCTATCGACACCTATATCTGAAATGCCTATCGACACCTATATCTGAAATGCCTATCGACACCTATATCTGAAATGCCTATCGACACCTATATCTGGAATGCCTATCGACACCTATATATGAAATGCCTATCGACACCTATATCTGAAATGCCTATCGACACCTATATCTGAAATGCCTATCGACACCTATATCTGAAATGCCTATCGACACCTATATCTGAAATGCCTATCGACACCTATTTTTGAAATGCCTATCGGAAACTACATCAGAAATGCCTATCAGCACCTATATTTGAAAGGCCTATCGGCAACCATATCTGGAATGCCTATCGGCACCTACATTTGAAATGCCTATCGGCTTCTATATCTGAAATGCCTATCGGCACCTATTTTTAAAATGCCAATCGGCAACTATATCTGAAATGCCTATCGGCACCTATATCTGAAATGCCTATCGACACCTATATCTGAAATGCCTCTCGACACCTATAACTGAAATGCCTATCGACACCTATATCTGAAATGCCTATCAACACCTATATCTGAAATGCCTAACGACACCTATATCTTAAATGCCTATCGACACCTATATCTGAAATGCCTATCGACACCTATATCTGAAATGCCTATCGACACCTATATCTGAAATGCCTATCGACACCTATATCTGAAATGCCTATCGACACCTATATCTGAAATGCCTATCGACACCTATATCTGAAATGCCTATCGACACCTATTTTTGAAATGCCTATCGGAAACTACATCTGAAATGCCTATCAGCACCTATATTTGAAATGCCTATCGGCAACCATATCTGGAATGCCTATCGGCACCTATATTTGAAATGCCTATCGGCTTCTATATTTGAAATGCCTATCGGCACCTATTTTTAAAATGCTAATCGGCAACTATATCTGAAATGCCTATCGGCACCTATATCTGAAATGCCTATCGACACCTATATCTGAAATGCCTATCGACACCTATATCTGAAATGCCTATCGACACCTATATCTGAAATGCCTATCGACACCTATATCTGAAATGCCTATCGACACCTATATCTGAAATGCCTATCGACACCTATATCTGAAATGCCTTACGACACCTATTTTTGAAATGCCTATCGGAAACTACATCTGAAATGCCTATCAGCACCTATATTTGAAATGCCTATCGGCAACCATATCTGGAATGCCTATCGGCACCTATATTTGAAATGCCTATCGGCTTCTATATCTAAAATGCCTATCGGCACCTATTTTTAAAATGCCAATCGGCAACTATATCTGAAATGCCTATCGGCACCTATATCTGAAATGCCTATCGACACCTATATCTGAAATGCCTAACGACACCTATATCTGAAATGCCTATCGACACCTATATCTGAAATGCCTATCGACACCTATATCTGAAATGCCTATCGACACCTATATCTGAAATGCCTATCGACACCTATATCTGAAATGCCTATCGACACCTATATCTGAAATGCCTATCGGCACCTATATCTGAAATGCCTATCGACACCTATATCTGAAATGCCTATCGACACCTATATCTGAAATGCCTATCGACACCTATATCTGAAATGCCTATCGACACCTATATCTGAAATGCCTATCGACGCCTATATCTGAAATGCCTATCGACACCTATATCTGAAATGCCTATCGACACCTATATCTGAAATGCCTATCGACACCTATTTTTGAAATGCCTATCGGAAACTACATCTGAAATGCCTATCAGCACCTATATTTGAAATGCCTATCGGCAACCATATCTGGAATGCCTATCGGCACCTATATTTGAAATGCCTATCGGCTTCTATATCTAAAATGCCTATCGAAACCTATTTTTAAAATGCCAATCGGCAACTATATCTGAAATGCCTATCGGCACCTATATCTGAAATGCCTATCGACACCTATATCTGAAATGCCTATCGACACCTATATCTGAAATGCCTATCGACACCTATATCTGAAATGCCTATCGACACCTATATCTGAAATGCCTATCGACACCTATATCTGAAATGCCTATCGACACCTATATCTGAAATGCCTATCGACACCTATATCTGAAATGCCTATCGACACCTATATCTGAAATGCCTATCGACACCTATATCTGAAATGCCTATCGACACCTATTTTTGAAATGCCTATCGGAAACTACATCTGAAATGCCTATCAGCACCTATATTTGAAATGCCTATCGGCAACCATATCTGGAATGCCTATCGGCACCTATATTTGAAATGCCTATCGGCTTCTATATCTGAAATGCCTATCGGCACCTATTTTTAAAATGCCAATCGGCAACAATATCTGAAATGCCTATCGGCACCTATATCTGAAATGCCTATCGATACCTATATCTGAAATGCCTATCGACACCTATATCTGAAATGCCTATCGACACCTATATCTGAAATGCCTATCGACACCTATATCTGAAATGCCTATCGACACCTATATCTGAAATGCCTATCGACACCTATATCTGAAATGCCTATCGACACCTATATCTGAAATGCCTATCGACACCTATTTTTGAAATGCCTATCGGAAACTACATCTGAAATGCCTATCAGCACCTATATTTGAAATGCCTATCGGCAACCATATCTGGAATGCCTATCGGCACCTATATTTGAAATGCCTATCGGCTTCTATATCTGAAATGCCTTTTGGCACCTATTTTTAAAATGCCAATCGGCAACTATATCTGAAATGCCTATCGGCACCTATATCTGAAATGCCTATCGACACCTATATCTGAAATGCCTATCGACACCTATATTTGAAATGCCTATCGACACCTATATCTGAAATGCCTATCGACACCTATATCTGAAATGCCTATCGACACCTATATCTGAAATGCCTATCGACACCTATATCTGAAATGCCTATCGACACCTATATCTGAAATGCCTATCGACACCTATATCTGAAATGCCTATCGACACCTATTTTTGAAATGCCTATCGGAAACTACATCTGAAATGCCTATCAGCACCTATATTTGAAATGCCTATCGGCAACCATGTCTGGAATGCCTATCGGCACCTATATTTGAAATGCCTATCGGCTTCTATATCTGAAATGCCTATCGGCACATATTTTTAAAATGCTAATCGGCAACTATATCTGAAATGCCTATCGGCACCTATATCTGAAATGCCTATCGACACCTATATCTGAAATGCCTATCGACACCTTTAACTGAAATGCCTAACGACACCTATACCTGAAATGCCTATCGACACCTATATCTGAAATGCCTATCGACACCTATAACTGAAATGCCTATCGACACCTATATCTGAAATGCCTATCGACACCTATTTTTGAAATGCCTATCGGAAACTACATCTGAAATGCCTATCAGCACCTATATTTAAAATGCCTATCGGCAACCATATCTGGAATGCCTATCGGCACCTATATTTCAAATGCCTATCGGCTTCTATATCTGAAATGCCTATCGGCACCTATTTTTAAAATGCAATCGGCAACTATATCTGAAATGCCTATCGGCACCTATATCTGAAATGCCTATCGACACCTATATCTGAAATGCCTATCGACACCTATATCTGAAATGCCTATCGACACCTTTATCTGAAATGCCTATCGACACCTATATCTGAAATGCCTATCGACAGATATAACTGAAATGCCTATCGACACCTATATCTGAAATGCCTATCGACACCTATATCTGAAATGCCTATCGACACCTATTTTTGAAATGCCTATCGGAAACTACATCTGAAATGCCTATCAGCACCTATATTTGAAATGCCTATCGGCAACCATATCTGGAATGCCTATCGGCACCTATATTTGAAATGCCTATCGGCTTCTATATCTGAAATGCTTATCGGCACCTATTTTTAAATGCCAATCGGCACCTATTTTTAAAATGCCAATCGGCAACTATATCTGAAATGCCTATCGACACCTATATCTGAAATGCCTATCGACACCTATATCTGAAATGCCTATCGACACCTATATCTGAAATGCCTATCGATACCTATATCTGAAATGCCTATCGACACCTATATCTGAAATGCCTATCGACACCTATATCTGAAATGCCTAACGACACCTATATCTGAAATGCCTATCGACACCTATTTTTGAAATGCCTATCGGAAACTACATCTGAAATGCCTATCAGCACCAATATTTGAAATGCCTATCGGCAACCATATCTGGAATGCCTATCGGCACCTATATTTGAAATGCCTATCGGCTTCTATATCTGAAATGCCTATCGGCACCTATTTTTAAAATGCCAATCGGCAACTATATCTGAAATGCCTATCGGCACCTATATCTGAAAAGCCTATCGACACCTATATCTGAAATGCCTATCGTCACCTATATCTGAAATGCCTATCGACACCTATATCTGAAATGCCTATCGACACCTATATCTGAAATGCCTATCGACACCTATATCTGAAATGCCTATCGACACCTATATCTGAAATGCCTATCGACACCTATATCTGAAATGCCTATCGACACCTATTTTTGAAATGCCTATCGGAAACTACATCTGAAATGCCTATCAGCACCTATATTTGAAATGCCTATCGGCAACAATATCTGGAATGCCTATCGGCACCTATATTTGAAATGCCTATCGGCTTCTATATCTAAAATGCCTATCGGCACCTATTTTTAAAATGCCAATCGGCAACTATATCTGAAATGCCTATCGGCACCTATATCTGAAATGCCTATCGACACCTATATCTGAAATGCCTATCGACACCTATATCTGAAATGCCTATCGACACCTATATCTGAAATGCCTATCGACACCTATATCTGAAATGCCTATCGACACCTATATCTGAAATGCCTATCGACACCTATATCTGAAATGCCTATCGACACCTATATCTGAAATGCCTATCGACACCTATTTTTGAAATGCCTATCGGAAACTACATCTGAAATGCCTATCAGCACCTATATTTGAAATGCCTATCGGCAACCATATCTGGAATGCCTATCGGCACCTATATTTGAAATGCCTATCGGCTTCTATATCTGAAATGCCTATCGGCACCTATTTTTAAAATGCCAATCGGCAACTATATCTGAAATGCCTATCGGCACCTATATCTGAAATGCCTATCGACACCTATATCTGAAATGCCTATCGACACCTATATCTGAAATGCCTATCGACACCTATATCTGAAATGCCTATCGACACCTATATCTGAAATGCCTATCGACACCTATATCTGAAATGCCTATCGACACCTATATCTGAAATGCCTATCGACACCTATATCTGAAATGCCTATCGACACCTATTTTTGAAATGCCTATCGGAAACTACATCTGAAATGCCTATCAGCACCTATATTTGAAATGCCTATCGGCAACCATATCTGGAATGCCTATCGGCACCTATATTTGAAATGCCTATCGACACCTATATCTGAAATGCCTATCGACACCTATATCTGAAATGCCTATCGACGCCTATATCTGAAATGCCTATCGACACCTATATCTGAAATGCCTATCGACACCTATATCTGAAATGCCTATCGACACCTATTTTTGAAATGCCTATCGGAAACTACATCTGAAATGCCTATCAGCACCTATATTTGAAATGCCTATCGGCAACCATATCTGGAATGCCTATCGGCACCTATATTTGAAATGCCTATCGGCTTCTATATCTGAAATGCCTATCGGAACCTATTTTTAAAATGCCAATCGGCAACTATATCTGAAATGCCTATCGGCACCTATATCTGAAATGCCCATCGACACCTATATCTGAAATGCCTATCGACACCTATATCTGAAATGCCTATCGACACCTATATCTGAAATGCCTATCGACACCTATATCTGAAATGCCTATCGACGCCTATATCTGAAATGCCTATCGACACCTATATCTGAAATGCCTATCGACACCTATATCTGAAATGCCTATCGACGCCTATATCTGAAATGCCTATCGACACCTATATCTGAAATGCCTATCGACACCTATATCTGAAATGCCTATCGACACCTATATCAGAAATGCCTATCGACACCTATATCTGAAATGCCTATCGACACCTATATCTGAAATGCCTATCGACACCTATTTTTGAAATGCCTATCGGAAACTACATCTGAAATGCCTATCAGCACCTATATTTGAAATGCCTATCGGCAACCATATCTGGAATGTCTATCGGCACCTATATTTGAAATGCCTATCGGCTTCTATATCTGAAATGCCTATCGGCACCTATTTTTAAAATGCCAATCGGCAACAATATCTGAAATGCCTATCGGCACCTATATCTGAAATGCCTATCGATACCTATATCTGAAATGCCTATCGACACCTATATCTGAAATGCCTATCGACACCTATATCTGAAATGCCTATCGATACCTATATCTGAAATGCCTATCGACACCTATATCTGAAATGCCTATCGACACCTATATCTGAAATGCCTATCGACACCTATATCTGAAATGCCTATCGACACCTATTTTTGAAATGCCTATCGGAAACTACATCTGAAATGCCTATCAGCACCTATATTTGAAATGCCTATCGGCAACCATATCTGGAATGCCTATCGGCACCTATATTTGAAATGCCTATCGGCTTCTATATCTGAAATGCCTTTCGGCACCTATTTTTAAAATGCCAATCGGCAACTATATCTGAAATGCCTATCGGCACCTATATCTGAAATGCCTATCGACACCTATATCTGAAATGCCTATCGACACCTATATCTGAAATGCCTATCGACACATATATCTGAAATGCCTATCGACACCTATATCTGAAATGCCTATCGACACCTATATCTGAAATGCCTATCGACACCTATATCTGTAATGCCTATCGACACCTATATCTGAAATGCCTATCGACACCTATATCTGAAATGCCTATCGACACCTATTTTTGAAATGCCTATCGGAAACTACATCTGAAATGCCTATCAGCACCTATATTTGAAATGCCTATCGGCAACCATGTCTGGAATGCCTATCGGCACCTATATTTGAAATGCCTATCGGCTTCTATATCTGAAATGCCTATCGGCACCTATTTTTAAAATGCCAATCGGCAACTATATCTGAAATGCCTATCGGCACCTATATCTGAAATGCCTATCGACACCTATATCTGAAATGCCTATCGACACCTTTATCTGAAATGCCTAACGACACCTATATCTGAAATGCCTATCGACACCTATATCTGAAATGCCTATCGACACCTATAACTGAAATGCCTATCGACACCTATATCTGAAATGCCTATCGACATCTATTTTTGAAATGCCTATAGGAAACTACATCTGAAATGCCTATCAGCACCTATATTTAAAATGCCTATCGGCAACCATATCTGGAATGCCTATCGGCACCTATATTTCAAATGCCTATCGGCTTCTATATCTGAAATGCCTATCGGCACCTATTTTTAAAATGCCAATCGGCAACTATATCTGAAATGCCTATCGGCACCTATATCTGAAATGCCTATCGACACCTATATCTGAAATGCCTATCGACACCTATATCTGAAATGCCTATCGACACCTTTATCTGAAACGCCTATCGACACATATATCTGAAATGCCTATCGACAGATATAACTGAAATGCCTATCGACACCTATATCTGAAATGCCTATCGACACCTATATCTGAAATGCCTATCGACACCTATTTCTGAAATGCCTATCGGAAACTACATCTGAAATGCCTATCAGCACCTATATTTGAAATGCCTATCGGAACCATATCTGGAATGCCTATCGGCACCTATATTTGAAATGCCTATCGGCTTCTATATCTGAAATGCCTATCGGCACCTATTTTTAAATGCCAATCGGCACCTATTTTTAAAATGCCAATCGGCAACTATATCTGAAATGCCTATCGACACCTATATCTGAAATGCCTATCGACACCTATATCTGAAATGCCTATCGACACCTATATCTGAAATGCCTATCGATACCTATATCTGAAATGCCTATCGACACCTATATCTGAAATGCCTATCGACACCTATATCTGAAATGCCTATCGACACCTATATCTGAAATGCCTATCGACACCTATTTTTGAAATGCCTATCGGAAACTACATCTGAAATGCCTATCAGCACCTATATTTGAAATGCCTATCGGCAACCATATCTGGAATGCCTATCGGCACCTATATTTGAAATGCCTATCGGCTTCTATATCTTAAATGCCTATCGGCACCTATTTTTAAAATGCCAATCGGCAACTATATCTGAAATGCCTATCGGCACCTATATCTGAAATGCCTATCGACACCTATATCTGAAATGCCTATCGACACCTATATCTGAAATGCCTATCGACACTTATATCTGAAATGCCTATCGACACCTATATCTGAAATGCCTATCGACACCTATATCTGAAATGCCTATCGACACCTATATCTGAAATGCCTATCGACACCTATATCTGAAATGCCTATCGACACCTATTTTTGAAATGCCTATCGGAAACTACATCTGAAATGCCTATCAGCACCTATATTTGAAATGCCTATCGGCAACCATATCTGGAATGCCTATCGGCACCTATATTTGAAATGCCTATTGGCTTCTATATCTGAAATGCCTATCGGCACCTATTTTTAAAATGCCAATCGGCAACTATATCTGAAATGCCTATCGGCACCTATATCTGAAAAGCCTATCGACACCTATATCTGAAATGCCTATCGTCACCTATATCTGAAATGCCTATCGACACCTATATCTGAAATGCCTATCGACACCTATATCTGAAATGCCTATCGACACCTATATCTGAAATGCCTATCGACACCTATATCTGAAATGCCTATCGACACCTATATCTGAAATGCCTATCGACACCTATTTTTGAAATGCCTATCGGATACTACATCTGAAATGCCTATCAGCACCTATATTTGAAATGCCTATCGGCAACCATATCTGGAATGCCTATCGGCACCTATATTTGAAATGCCTATCGGCTTCTATATCTGAAATGCCTATCGGCACCTATTTTTAAAATGCCAATCGGCAACTATATCTGAAATGCCTATCGGCACCTATATCTGAAATGCCTATCGACACGTATATCTGAAATGCCTATCGACACCTATATCTGAAATGCCTATCGACACCTATATCTGAAATGCCTATCGACACCTATATCTGAAATGCCTATCGACGCCTATATCTGATATGCCTATCGACACCTATATCTGAAATGCCTATCGACACCTATATCTGAAATGCCTATCGACACCTATTTTTGAAATGCCTATCGGAAACTACATCTGAAATGCCTATCAGCACCTATATTTGAAATGCCTATCGGCAACCATATCTGGAATGCCTATCGGCACCTATATTTGAAATGCCTATCGGCTTCTATATCTGAAATGCCTATCGGAACCTATTTTTAAAATGCCAATCGGCAACTATATCTGAAATGCCTATCGGCACCTATATCTGAAATGCCCATCGACACCTATATCTGAAATGCCTATCGACACCTATATCTGAAATGCCTATCGACACCTATATCTGAAATGCCTATCGACACCTATATCTGAAATGCCTATCGACGCCTATATCTGAAATGCCTATCGACACCTATATCTGAAATGCCTATCGACACCTATATCTGAAATGCCTATCGACGCCTATATCTGAAATGCCTATCGACACCTATATCTGAAATGCCTATCGACACCTATATCTGAAATGCCTATCGACACCTATATCAGAAATGCCTATCGACACCTATATCTGAAATGCCTATCGACACCTATATCTGAAATGCCTATCGACACCTATTTTTGAAATGCCTATCGGAAACTACATCTGAAATGCCTATCAGCACCTATATTTGAAATGCCTATCGGCAACCATATCTGGAATGTCTATCGGCACCTATATTTGAAATGCCTATCGGCTTCTATATCTGAAATGCCTATCGGCACCTATTTTTAAAATGCCAATCGGCAACAATATCTGAAATGCCTATCGGCACCTATATCTGAAATGCCTATCGATACCTATATCTGAAATGCCTATCGACACCTATATCTGAAATGCCTATCGACACCTATATCTGAAATGCCTATCGATACCTATATCTGAAATGCCTATCGACACCTATATCTGAAATGCCTATCGACACCTATATCTGAAATGCCTATCGACACCTATATCTGAAATGCCTATCGACACCTATTTTTGAAATGCCTATCGGAAACTACATCTGAAATGCCTATCAGCACCTATATTTGAAATGCCTATCGGCAACCATATCTGGAATGCCTATCGGCACCTATATTTGAAATGCCTATCGGCTTCTATATCTGAAATGCCTTTCGGCACCTATTTTTAAAATGCCAATCGGCAACTATATCTGAAATGCCTATCGGCACCTATATCTGAAATGCCTATCGACACCTATATCTGAAATGCCTATCGACACCTATATCTGAAATGCCTATCGACACATATATCTGAAATGCCTATCGACACCTATATCTGAAATGCCTATCGACACCTATATCTGAAATGCCTATCGACACCTATATCTGTAATGCCTATCGACACCTATATCTGAAATGCCTATCGACACCTATATCTGAAATGCCTATCGACACCTATTTTTGAAATGCCTATCGGAAACTACATCTGAAATGCCTATCAGCACCTATATTTGAAATGCCTATCGGCAACCATGTCTGGAATGCCTATCGGCACCTATATTTGAAATGCCTATCGGCTTCTATATCTGAAATGCCTATCGGCACCTATTTTTAAAATGCCAATCGGCAACTATATCTGAAATGCCTATCGGCACCTATATCTGAAATGCCTATCGACACCTATATCTGAAATGCCTATCGACACCTTTATCTGAAATGCCTAACGACACCTATATCTGAAATGCCTATCGACACCTATATCTGAAATGCCTATCGACACCTATAACTGAAATGCCTATCGACACCTATATCTGAAATGCCTATCGACATCTATTTTTGAAATGCCTATAGGAAACTACATCTGAAATGCCTATCAGCACCTATATTTAAAATGCCTATCGGCAACCATATCTGGAATGCCTATCGGCACCTATATTTCAAATGCCTATCGGCTTCTATATCTGAAATGCCTATCGGCACCTATTTTTAAAATGCCAATCGGCAACTATATCTGAAATGCCTATCGGCACCTATATCTGAAATGCCTATCGACACCTATATCTGAAATGCCTATCGACACCTATATCTGAAATGCCTATCGACACCTTTATCTGAAACGCCTATCGACACATATATCTGAAATGCCTATCGACAGATATAACTGAAATGCCTATCGACACCTATATCTGAAATGCCTATCGACACCTATATCTGAAATGCCTATCGACACCTATTTCTGAAATGCCTATCGGAAACTACATCTGAAATGCCTATCAGCACCTATATTTGAAATGCCTATCGGAACCATATCTGGAATGCCTATCGGCACCTATATTTGAAATGCCTATCGGCTTCTATATCTGAAATGCCTATCGGCACCTATTTTTAAATGCCAATCGGCACCTATTTTTAAAATGCCAATCGGCAACTATATCTGAAATGCCTATCGACACCTATATCTGAAATGCCTATCGACACCTATATCTGAAATGCCTATCGACACCTATATCTGAAATGCCTATCGATACCTATATCTGAAATGCCTATCGACACCTATATCTGAAATGCCTATCGACACCTATATCTGAAATGCCTATCGACACCTATATCTGAAATGCCTATCGACACCTATTTTTGAAATGCCTATCGGAAACTACATCTGAAATGCCTATCAGCACCTATGTTTGAAATGCCTATCGGCAACCATATCTGGAATGCCTATCGGCACCTATATTTGAAATGCCTATCGGCTTCTATATCTTAAATGCCTATCGGCACCTATTTTTAAAATGCCAATCGGCAACTATATCTGAAATGCCTATCGGCACCTATATCTGAAATGCCTATCGACACCTATATCTGAAATGCCTATCGACACCTATATCTGAAATGCCTATCGACACTTATATCTGAAATGCCTATCGACACCTATATCTGAAATGCCTATCGACACCTATATCTGAAATGCCTATCGACACCTATATCTGAAATGCCTATCGACACCTATATCTGAAATGCCTATCGACACCTATTTTTGAAATGCCTATCGGAAACTACATCTGAAATGCCTATCAGCACCTATATTTGAAATGCCTATCGGCAACCATATCTGGAATGCCTATCGGCACCTATATTTGAAATGCCTATTGGCTTCTATATCTGAAATGCCTATCGGCACCTATTTTTAAAATGCCAATCGGCAACTATATCTGAAATGCCTATCGGCACCTATATCTGAAAAGCCTATCGACACCTATATCTGAAATGCCTATCGTCACCTATATCTGAAATGCCTATCGACACCTATATCTGAAATGCCTATCGACACCTATATCTGAAATGCCTATCGACACCTATATCTGAAATGCCTATCGACACCTATATCTGAAATGCCTATCGACACCTATATCTGAAATGCCTATCGACACCTATTTTTGAAATGCCTATCGGATACTACATCTGAAATGCCTATCAGCACCTATATTTGAAATGCCTATCGGCAACCATATCTGGAATGCCTATCGGCACCTATATTTGAAATGCCTATCGGCTTCTATATCTGAAGTGCCTATCGGCACCTATTTTTAAAATGCCAATCGGCAACTATATCTGAAATGCCTATCGGCACCTATATCTGAAATGCCTATCGACACCTATATCTGTAATGCCTATCGACACCTATATCTGAAATGCCTATCGACACCTATATCTGAAATGCCTATCGACACCTATATCTGAAATGCCTATCGACACCTATATCTGAAATGCCTATCGACACCTATATCTGAAATGCCTATCGACACCTATATCTGAAATGCTTATCGACACCTACATCTGAAATGCCTATCGACACCTATTTTTGAAATGCCTATCGGAAACTACATCTGAAATGCCTATCAGCACCTATATTTGAAATGCCTATCGGCAACCATATCTGGAATGCCTATCGGCACCTATATTTGAAATGCCTATCGGCTTCTATATCTGAAATGCCTATCGGCACTAATTTTTAAAATGCCAATCGGCAACTATATCTGAAATGCCTATCGGCACCTATATCTGAAATGCCTATCGACACCTATATCTGAAATGCCTATCGGCACCTATATCTGAAATGCCTATCGACACCTATATCTGAAATGCCTATCGACACCTATATCTGAAATGCCTATCGACACCTATATCTGAAATGCCTATCGACACCTATATCTGAAATGCCTATCGACACCTATATCTGAAATGCCTATCGACATCTATTTTTGAAATGCCTATCGGAAACTACATCTGAAATGCCTATCAGCACTTATATTTGAAATGCCTATCGGCAACCATATCTGGAATGCCTATCGGCACCTATATTTGAAATGCCTATCGGCTTCTATATCTGAAATGCCTATCGGCACCTATTTTTAAAATGCCAATCGGCAAATATATCTGAAATGCCTATCGGCACCTATATCTGAAATGCCTATCGACACCTATATCTGAAATGCCTATCGACACCAATATCTGAAATGCCTATCGACACCTATATCTGAAATGCCTATCGACACCTATATCTGAAATGCCTATCGACACCTATATCTGAAATGCCTATCGACACCTATTTTTGAAATGCCTATCGGAAACTACATCTGAAATGCCTATCAGCACCTATATTTGAAATGCCTATCGGCAACCATATCTGGAATGCCTATCGGCACCTATATTTAAAATGCCTATCGGCTTCTATATCTAAAATGCCTATCGGCATTTATTTTTAAAATGCCAATCGGCAACTATATCTGGAATGCCTATCGGCACCTATATCTGAAATGCCTATCGACACCTATATCTGAAATGCCTATCGACACCTATATCTGAAATGCCTATCGACACCTATATCTGAAATGCCCATCCACACCTATATCTGAAATGCCTATTGACACCTATATCTGAAATGCCTATCGACACCTATATCTGAAATGCCTATCGACACCTATATCTGAAATGCCTATCGACACCTATATCTGAAATGCCTATCGACACCTATTTTTGAAATGCCTATCGGAAACTACATCTGAAATGCCTATCAGCACCTATATTTGAAATGCCTATCGGCAACCATATCTGGAATGCCTATCGGCACCTATATTTGAAATGCCTATCGGCTTCTATATCTAAAATGCCTATCGGCACCAATTTTTAAAATGCCAATCGGCAACTATATCTGAAATGCCTATTGGCACCTATATCTGAAATGCCTATCGACACCTATATCTGAAATGCCTATCGACACCTATATCTGAAATGCCTATCGACACCTATATCTGAAATGCCTATCGACACCTATATCTGAAATGCCTATCGACACCTATATCTGAAATGCCTATCGACACCTATATCTGAAATGCCTATCGACACCTATATCTGAAATGCCTATCGACACCTATATCAGAAATGCCTATCGACACCTATTTTTTAAATGCCTATCGGAAACTACATCTGAAATGCCTATCAGCACCTATATTTGAAATGCCTATCGGCAACCATACCTGGAATGCCTATCGGCACCTATATTTGAAATGCCTATCGGCTTCTATATCTGAAATGCCTATCGGCACCTATTTTTAAAATGCCAATCGGCAACTATATCTGAAATGCCTATCGGCACCTATATCTGAAATGCCTATCGACACCTATATCTGAAATGCCTATCGACACCTATATCTGAAATGCCTATCGACACCTATATCTGAAATGCCTATCGACACCTATATCTGAAATGCCTATCGACACCTATATCTGAAATGCCTATCGACACCTATATCTGAAATGCCTATCGACACCTATATCTGAAATGCCTATCGACACTTATATCTGAAATGCCTATCGACACCTATATCTGAAATGCCTATCGACACCTATATCTGAAATGCCTATCGACACCTATTTTTGAAATGCCTATCGGAAACTACATCTGAAATGCCTATTAACACCTATATTTGAAATGCCTATCGGCAACCATATCTGGAATGCCTATCGGCACCTATATTTGAAATGCCTATCGGCTTCTATATCTGAAATGCCTATCGGCACCTATTTTTAAAATGCCAATCGGCAACTATATCTGAAATGCTTATCGGCACCTATATCTGAAATGCCTATCGACACCTATATCTGAAATGCCTATCGACACCTATATCTGAAATGCCTATCGACACCTATATCTGAAATGCCTATCGACACCTATATCTGAAATGCCTATCGACACCTATATCTGAAATGCCTATCGACACCTATATCTGAAATGCCTATCGACACCTATATCTGAAATGCCTATCGACACCTATTTTTGAAATGCCTATCGGAAACTACATCTGAAATGCCTATCAGCACCTATATTTGAAATGCCTATCGGCAACCATATCTGGAATGCCTATCGGCACCTATATTTGAAATGCCTATCGGCTTCTATATCCGAAATGCCTATCGGCACCTATTTTTAAAATGCCAATCGGTAACTATATCTGAAATGCCTATCGGCACCTATATCTGAAATGCCTATCGACACCTATATCTAAAATGCCAATCGACCCCTATATCTGAAATGCCTATCGACACCTATATCTGAAATGCCTATCGACACCTATATCTGAAATGCCTATCGACACCTATATCTGAAATGCCTATCGTCACCTATATCTGAAATGCCTATCGACACCTATATCTGAAATGCCTATCGACACCTATATCTGAAATGCCTATCGACACCTATTTTTGAAATGCCTATCAGAAACTACATCTGAAATGCCTATCAGCACCTATATTTGAAATGCCTATCGGCAACCATATCTGGAATGCCTATCGGCACCTATATTTGAAATGCCTATCGGCTTCTATATCTGAAATGCCTATCGGCACCTATTTTTAAAATGCCAATCGGCAACTATATCTGAAATGCCTATCGGCACCTATATCTGAAATGCCTATCGACACCTATATCTGAAATGCCTATCGACACCTATATCTGAAATGCCTATCGACACCTATATCTGAAATGCCTATCGACACCTATATCTGAAATGCCTTTAGACACCTATATCTGAAATGCCTATCGACACCTGTATCTGAAATGCCTATCGACACCTATTTTTGAAATGCCTATCGGAAACTACATCTGAAATGCCTATCAGCACCTATATTTGAAATGCCTATCGGCAACCATATCTGGAATGCCTATCGGCACCTATATTTGAAATGCCTATCGGCTTCTATATCTAAAATGCCTATCGGCACCTATTTTTAAAATGCCAATCGGCAACTATATCTGAAATGCCTATCGGCACCTATATCTGAAATGCCTATCGATACCTATATCTGAAATGCCTATCGACACCTATATCTGAAATGCCTATCGACACCTATATCTGAAATGCCTATCGACACCTATATCTGAAATGCCTATCGACACCTATATCTGAAATGCCTATCCACACCTATATCTGAAATGCCTATCGACACCTATTTTTGAAATGCCTATCGGAAACTACATCTGAAATGCCTATTAGCACCTATATTTGAAATGCCTATCGGCAACCATATCTGGAATGCCTATCGGCACCTATATTTGAAATGCCTATCGGCTTCTATATCTGAAATGCCTATCGGCACCTATTTTTAAAATGCCAATCGGCAACTATATCTGAAATGCCTATCGGCACCTATATCTGAAATGCCTATCGACACTTATATCTGATATGCCTATCGACACCTATATCTGAAATTCCTATCGACACCTATATTTGAAATGCCTATCGACATATATATCTGAAATGCCTATCGACACCTATATCTGAAATGCCTATCGACACCTATATCTGAAATGCCTATCGACACCTATATCTGAAATGCCTATCGACACCTATTTTTGAAATGCCTATCGGAAACTACATCTAAAATGCCTATCAGCACCTATATTTGAAATGCCTATCGGCAACCATATCTGGAATGCCTATCGGCACCTATATTTGAAATGCCTATCGGCTTCTATATCTGAAATGCCTATCGGCACCTATTTTTGAAATGCCAATCGGCAACTATATCTGAAATGCCTATCGGCACCTATATCTGAAATGCCTATCGACACCTATATCTGAAATGCCTACCGACACCTATATCTGAAATGCCTATCGACACCTATATCTGAAAAGCCTATCGACACCTATATCTGAAATGCCTATTGACACCTATATCTGAAATGCCTATCGACACCTATATCTGAAATGCCTATCGACACCTATATCTGAAATGCCTATCGACACCTATTTTTGAAATGCCTATCGGAAACTACATCTGAAATGCCTATCAGCACCTATATTTGAAATGCCTATCGGCAACCATATCTGGAATGCCTATCGGAACCTATATTTGAAATGCCTATCGGCTTCTATATCTGAAATGCCTATCGGCACCTATTTTTAAAATGCCAATCGGCAACTATATCTGAAATGCCTATCGGCACCTATATCTGAAATGCCTATCGACACCTATATCTGAAATGCCTATCGACACCTATATCTGAAATGCCTATCGACACCTATATCTGAAATGCCTATCGACATCTATATCTGAAATGCCTATCGACACCTATATCTGAAATGCCTATCGACACCTATATCTGAAATGCCTATCGACACCTATATCTGAAATGCCTATCGACACCTATTTTTGAAATGCCTATCGGAAACTACATCTGAAATGCCTATCAGCACCTATATTTGAAATGCCTATCGGCAACCATATCTGGAATGCCTATCGGCACCTATATTTGAAATCCCTATCGGCTTCTATATCTGAAATGCCTATCGGCACCTATTTTTAAATTGCCAATCGGCAACTATATCTGAAATGCCTATCGGCACCTATATCTGAAATGCCTATCGACACCTATATCTGAAATGCCTATCGACAACTATATCTGAAATGCCTATCGACACCTATATCTGAAATGCCTATCGACACCTATATCTGAAATGCCTATCGACACCTATATCTGAAATGCCTATCGACACCTATATCTGAAATGCCTATCGACACCTATATCTGAAATGCCTATCGAAACCTATTTTTGAAATGCCTATCGGAAACTACATCTGAAATGCCTATCAGCACCTATATTTGAAATGCCTATCGGCAACCATATCTGGAATGCCTATCGGCACCTATATTTGAAATGCCTATCGGCTTCTATATCTGAAATGCCTATCGGCACCTATTTTTAAAATGCCAATCGGCAACTATATCTGAAATGACTATCGGCACCTATATCTGAAATGCCTATCGACACCTATATCTGAAATGCCTATCGACACCTATATCTGAAATGCCTATCGACACCTATATCTGAAATGCCTATCGACACCTATATCGGAAATGCCTATCGACACCTATATCTAAAATGCCTATCGACACCTATATCTGAAATGCCTATCGACACCTATTTTAGAAATGCCTATCGGAAACTACATCTGAAATGCCTATCAGCACCTGTATTTGAAATGCCTATCGGCACCTATATTTGAAATGCCTATCGGCTTCTATATCTGAAATGCCTATCGGCACCTATTTTTAAAATGCCAATCGGCAACTATATCTGAAATGCCTATCGGCACCTATATCTGAAATGCCTATCGACACCTATATCTGAAATGCCTATCGACACCTAAATCTGAAATGCCTATCGACACCTATATCTGAAATGCCTATTGACACCTATATCTGAAATGCCTATCGACACCTATATCTGAAATGCCTATCGACACCTATATCTGAAATGCCTATCGACACCTATATCTGAAATGCCTATCGACACCTATTTTTGAAATGCCTATCGGAAACTACATCTGAAATGCCTATCAGCACCTATATTTGAAATGCCTATCGGCAACCATATCTGGAATGCCTATCGGCACCTATATTTGAAATGCCTATCGGCTTCTATATCTGAAATGCCTATCGGCACCTATTTTTAAAATGCCAATCGGTAACTATATCTGAAATGCCTATCGGCACCTTTATCTGAAATGCCTATCGACACCTATATCTGAAATGCCTATCGACACCTATATCTGAAATGCCTATCGACACCTATATCTTAAATGCCTATCGACACCTATATCTGAAATGCCTATCGACACCTATATCTGAAATGCCTATCGTCACCTATATCTAAAATGCCTATCGACACCTATATCTGAAATGCCTATCGTCACCTATATCTGAAATGCCTATCGACACCTATATCTGAAATGCCTATCGACACCTATATCTGAAATGCCTATCGACACCTATTTTTGAAATGCCTATCAGAAACTACATCTGAAATGCCTATCAGCACCTATATTTGGAATGCCTATCGGCAACCATATCTGGAATGCCTATCGGCACCTATATTTGAAATGCCTATCGGCTTCTATATCTGAAATGCCTATCGGCACCTATTTTTAAAATGCCAATCGGCAACTATATCTGAAATGCCTATCGGCACCTATATCTGAAATGCCTATCGACACCTATATCTGAAATGCCTATCGACACCTATATCTGAAATGCCTATCGACACCTATATCTGAAATGCCTATCGACACCTATATCTGAAATGCCTTTAGACACCTATATCTGAAATGCCTATCGACACCTGTATCTGAAATGCCTATCGACACCTATTTTTGAAATGCCTATCGGAAACTACATCTGAAATGCCTATCAGCACCTATATTTGAAATGCCTATCGGCAACCATATCTGGAATGCCTATCGGCACCTATATTTGAAATGCCTATCGGCTTCTATATCTAAAATGCCTATCGGCACCTATTTTTAAAATGCCAATCGGCAACTATATCTGAAATGCCTATCGGCACCTATATCTGAAATGCCTATCGATACCTATATCTGAAATGCCTATCGACACCTATATCTGAAATGCCTATCGACACCTATATCTGAAATGCCTATCGGAAACTACATCTGAAATGCCTATCAGCACCTATATTTGAAATGCCTATCGGCAACCATATCTGGAATGCCTATCGGCACCTATATTTGAAATGCCTATCGGCTTCTATATCTGAAATGCCTATCGGCACCTATTTTTAAAATGCCAATCGGCAACTATATCTGAAATGCCTATCGGCACCTATATCTGAAATGCCTATCGACACTTATATCTGATATGCCTATCGACACCTATAGCTGAAATGCCTATCGACACCTATATCTGAAATTCCTATCGACACCTATATCTGAAATGCCTATCGACACCTATATCTGAAATGCCTATCGACACCTATATCTGAAATGCCTATCGACACCTATATCTGAAATGCCTATCGACACCTATATCTGAAATGCCTATCGACACCTATTTTTGAAATGCCTATCGGAAACTACATCTGAAATGCCTATCAGCACCTATATTTGAAATGCCTATCGGCAACCATATCTGGAATGCCTATCGGCACCTATATTTGAAATGCCTATCGGCTTCTATATCTGAAATGCCTATCGGCACCTATTTTTGAAATGCCAATCGGCAACTATATCTGAAATGCCTATCGGCACCTATATCTGAAATGCCTATCGACACCTATATCTGAAATGCCTACCGACACCTATATCTGAAATGCCTATCGACACCTATATCTGAAAAGCCTATCGACACCTATATCTGAAATGCCTATCGACACCTATATCTGAAATGCCTATCGACACCTATATCTGAAATGCCTATCGACACCTATATCTGAAATGCCTATCGACACCTATTTTTGAAATGCCTATCGGAAACTACATCTGAAATGCCTATCAGCACCTATATTTGAAATGCCTATCGGCAACCATATCTGGAATGCCTATCGGAACCTATATTTGAAATGCCTATCGGCTTCTATATCTGAAATGCCTATCGGCACCTATTTTTAAAATGCCAATCGGCAACTATATCTGAAATGCCTATCGGCACCTATATCTGAAATGCCTATCGACACCTATATCTGAAATGCTTATCGACACCTATATCTGAAATGCCTATCGACACCTATATCTGAAATGCCTATCGACACCTATATCTGAAATGCCTATAGACACCTATATCTGAAATGCCTATCGACACCTATATCTGAAATGCCTATCGACACCTATATCTGAAATGCCTATCGACACCTATATCTGAAATGCCTATCGACAACTATATCTGAAATGCCTATCGACACCTATATCTGAAATGCCTATCGACACCTATATCTGAAATGCCTATCGACACCTATATCTGAAATGCCTATCGACACCTATATCTGAAGTGCCTATCGACACCTATATCTGAAATGCCTATCGACACCTATTTTTGAAATGCCTATCGGAAACTACATCTGAAATGCCTATCAGCACCTATATTTGAAATGCCTATCGGCAACCATATCTGGAATGCCTATCGGCACCTATATTTGAAATGCCTATCGGCTTCTATATCTGAAATGCCTATCGGCACCTATTTTTAAAATGCCAATCGGCAACTATATCTGAAATGCCTATCGGCACCTATATCTGAAATGCCTATCGACACCTATATCTGAAATGCCTATCGACACCTATATCGGAAATGCCTATCGACACCTATATCTGAAATGCCTATCGACACCTATATCTGAAATGCCTATCGACACCTATTTTTGAAATGCCTATCGGAAACTACATCTGAAATGCCTATCAGCACCTGTATTTGAAATGCCTATCGGCACCTATATTTGAAATGCCTATCGGCTTCTATATCTGAAATGCCTATCGGCACTTATTTTTAAAATGCCAATCGGCAACTATATCTGAAATGCCTATCGGCACCTATATCTGAAATGCCTATCGACACCTATATCTGAAATGCCTATCGACACCTAAATCTGAAATGCCTATCGACACCTATATCTGAAATGCCTATCGACACCTATATCTGAAATGCCTATCGACACCTATATCTGAAATGCCTATCGACACCTATATCTGAAATGCCTATCGACACCTATATCTGAAATGCCTATCGACACCTATTTTTGAAATGCCTATCGGAAACTACATCTGAAATGCCTATCAGCACCTATATTTGAAATGCCTATCAGCAACCATATCTGGAATGCCTATCGGCACCTATATTTGAAATGCCTATCGGCTTCTATATCTGAAATGCCTATCGGCACCTATTTTTAAAATGCCAATCGGTAACTATATCTGAAATGCCTATCGGCACCTTTATTAAATGCCTATCGACACCTATATCTGAAATGCCTATCGACACCTATATCTGAAATGCCTATCGACACCTATATCTGAAATGCCTATCGACACCTATATCTGAAATGCCTATCGACACCTATATCTGAAATGCCTATCGACACCTATATCTGAAATGCCTATCGACACCTATATCTGAAATGCCTATCGACACCTATATCTGAAATGCCTATCCACACCTATATCTGAAATGCCTATCGACACCTATTTTTGAAATGCCTATCGGAAACTACATCTGAAATGCCTATCAGCACCTATATTTGAAATGCCTATCGGCAACCATATCTGGAATGCCTATCGGCACCTATATTTGAAATGCCTATCGGCTTCTATATCTGAAATGCCTATCGGCACCTATTTTTAAAATGCCAATCGGCAACTATATCTGAAATGCCTATCGGCACCTATATCTGAAATGCCTATCGACACTTATATCTGATATGCCTATCGACACCTATATCTGAAATGCCTATCGACACCTATATCTGAAATTCCTATCGACACCTATATCTGAAATGCCTACCGACACCTATATCTGAAATGCCTATCGACACCTATATCTGAAGAGCCTATCGACACCTATATCTGAAATGCCTATCGACACCTATATTTGAAATGCCTATCGACACCTATATCTGAAATGCCTATCGACACCTATTTTTGAAATGCCTATCGGAAACTACATCAGAAATGCCTATCAGCACCTATATTTGAAATGCCTATCGGCAACCATATCTGGAATGCCTATCGGAACCTATATGTGAAATGCCTATCGGCTTCTATATCTGAAATGCCTATCGGCACCTATTTTTAAAATGCCAATCGGCAACTATATCTGAAATGCCTATCGGCACCTATATCTGAAATGTCTATCGACACCTATATCTGAAATGCCTATCGACACCTATATCTGAAATGCCTATCGACACCTATATCTGAAATGCCTATCGACACCTATATCTGAAATGCCTATCGACACCTATATCTGAAATGCCTATCGACACCTATATCTGAAATGCCTATCGACACCTATATCTGAAATGCCTATCGACACCTATATCTGAAATGCCTATCGACACCTATATCTGAAATGCCTATCGACACCTATATCTGAAATGCCTATCCACACCTATATCTGAAATGCCTATCGACACCTATATCTGAAATGCCTATCGACACCTATATCTGAAATGCCTATCGACACCTATATCTGAAATGCCTATCGACACCTATTTTTGAAATGCCTATCGGAAACTACATCTGAAATACCTATCAGCACCTATATTTGAAATGCCTATCGGCAACCATATCTGGAATGCCTATCGGCACCTATATTTGAAATGCCTATCGGCTTCTATATCTGAAATGCCTATCGGCACCTATTTTTGAAATGCCAATCGGCAACTATATCTGAAATGCCTATCGGCACCTATATCTGAAATGCCTATCGACACCTATATCTGAAATGCCTACCGACACCTATATCTGAAATGCCTATCGACACCTATATCTGAAAAGCCTATCGACACCTATATCTGAAATGCCTATCGACACCTATATCTGAAATGCCTATCGACACCTATATCTGAAATGCCTATCGACACCTATTTTTGAAATGCCTATCGGAAACTACATCAGAAATGCCTATCAGCACCTATATTTGAAATGCCTATCGGCAACCATATCTGGAATGCCTATCGGAACCTATATGTGAAATGCCTATCGGCTTCTATATCTGAAATGCCTATTGGCACCTATTTTTAAAATGCCAATCGGCAACTATATCTGAAATGCCTATCGACACCTATATCGGAAATGCCTATCGACACCTATATCTGAAATGCCTATCGACACCTATATCTGAAATGCCTATCGACACCTATTTTTGAAATGCCTATCGGAAACTACATCTGAAATGCCTATCAGCACCTGTATTTGAAATGCCTATCGGCACCTATATTTGAAATGCCTATCGGCTTCTATATCTGAAATGCCTATCGGCACTTATTTTTAAAATGCCAATCGGCAACTATATCTGAAATGCCTATCGGCACCTATATCTGAAATGCCTATCGACACCTATATCTGAAATGCCTATCGACACCTAAATCTGAAATGCCTATCGACACCTATATCTGAAATGCCTATCGACACCTATATCTGAAATGCCTATCGACACCTATATCTGAAATGCCTATCGACACCTATATCTGAAATGCCTATCGACACCTATATCTGAAATGCCTATCGACACCTATTTTTGAAATGCCTATCGGAAACTACATCTGAAATGCCTATCAGCACCTATATTTGAAATGCCTATCAGCAACCATATCTGGAATGCCTATCGGCACCTATA
The DNA here is from genome assembly GCA_034508555.1 of Venustoraphidia nigricollis. Taxonomy (NCBI): domain Eukaryota; kingdom Metazoa; phylum Arthropoda; class Insecta; order Raphidioptera; family Raphidiidae; genus Venustoraphidia; species Venustoraphidia nigricollis. The sequence goes on from JAVRKA010000669.1 coordinate 51,818, forward strand.
TTTGAAATGCCTATCGGCTTCTATATCTGAAATGCCTATCGGCACCTATTTTTAAAATGCCAATCGGTAACTATATCTGAAATGCCTATCGGCACCTTTATTAAATGCCTATCGACACCTATATCTGAAATGCCTATCGACACCTATATCTGAAATGCCTATCGACACCTATATCTGAAATGCCTATCGACACCTATATCTGAAATGCCTATCGACACCTATATCTGAAATGCCTATCGACACCTATATCTGAAATGCCTATCGACACCTATATCTGAAATGCCTATCGACACCTATATCTGAAATGCCTATCCACACCTATATCTGAAATGCCTATCGACACCTATTTTTGAAATGCCTATCGGAAACTACATCTGAAATGCCTATCAGCACCTATATTTGAAATGCCTATCGGCAACCATATCTGGAATGCCTATCGGCACCTATATTTGAAATGCCTATCGGCTTCTATATCTGAAATGCCTATCGGCACCTATTTTTAAAATGCCAATCGGCAACTATATCTGAAATGCCTATCGGCACCTATATCTGAAATGCCTATCGACACTTATATCTGATATGCCTATCGACACCTATATCTGAAATGCCTATCGACACCTATATCTGAAATTCCTATCGACACCTATATCTGAAATGCCTACCGACACCTATATCTGAAATGCCTATCGACACCTATATCTGAAGAGCCTATCGACACCTATATCTGAAATGCCTATCGACACCTATATTTGAAATGCCTATCGACACCTATATCTGAAATGCCTATCGACACCTATTTTTGAAATGCCTATCGGAAACTACATCAGAAATGCCTATCAGCACCTATATTTGAAATGCCTATCGGCAACCATATCTGGAATGCCTATCGGAACCTATATGTGAAATGCCTATCGGCTTCTATATCTGAAATGCCTATCGGCACCTATTTTTAAAATGCCAATCGGCAACTATATCTGAAATGCCTATCGGCACCTATATCTGAAATGTCTATCGACACCTATATCTGAAATGCCTATCGACACCTATATCTGAAATGCCTATCGACACCTATATCTGAAATGCCTATCGACACCTATATCTGAAATGCCTATCGACACCTATATCTGAAATGCCTATCGACACCTATATCTGAAATGCCTATCGACACCTATATCTGAAATGCCTATCGACACCTATATCTGAAATGCCTATCGACACCTATATCTGAAATGCCTATCGACACCTATATCTGAAATGCCTATCCACACCTATATCTGAAATGCCTATCGACACCTATATCTGAAATGCCTATCGACACCTATATCTGAAATGCCTATCGACACCTATATCTGAAATGCCTATCGACACCTATTTTTGAAATGCCTATCGGAAACTACATCTGAAATACCTATCAGCACCTATATTTGAAATGCCTATCGGCAACCATATCTGGAATGCCTATCGGCACCTATATTTGAAATGCCTATCGGCTTCTATATCTGAAATGCCTATCGGCACCTATTTTTGAAATGCCAATCGGCAACTATATCTGAAATGCCTATCGGCACCTATATCTGAAATGCCTATCGACACCTATATCTGAAATGCCTACCGACACCTATATCTGAAATGCCTATCGACACCTATATCTGAAAAGCCTATCGACACCTATATCTGAAATGCCTATCGACACCTATATCTGAAATGCCTATCGACACCTATATCTGAAATGCCTATCGACACCTATTTTTGAAATGCCTATCGGAAACTACATCAGAAATGCCTATCAGCACCTATATTTGAAATGCCTATCGGCAACCATATCTGGAATGCCTATCGGAACCTATATGTGAAATGCCTATCGGCTTCTATATCTGAAATGCCTATTGGCACCTATTTTTAAAATTATAATCGGCAACTATATCTGAAATGCCTATCGGCACCTATATCTGAAATGTCTATCGACACCTATATCTGAAATGCCTATCGACACCTATATCTGAAATGCCTATCGACACCTATATCTGAAATGCCTATCGACACCTATATCTGAAATGCCTATCGACACCTATATCTGAAATGCCTATCGACACCTATATCTGAAATGCCTATCGACACCTATATCTGAAATGCCTATCGACACCTATATCTGAAATGCCTATCGACACCTATATCTGAAATGCCTATCGACACCTATATCTGAAATGCCTATCCACACCTATATCTGAAATGCCTATCGACACCTATTTTTGAAATGCCTATCGGAAACTACATCTGAAATGCCTATCAGCACCTATATTTGAAATGCCTATCGGCAACCATATCTGGAATGCCTATCGGCACCTATATTTGAAATGCCTATCGGCTTCTATATCTGAAATGCCTATCGGCACCTATTTTTAAAATGCCAATCGGCAACTATATCTGAAATGCCTATCGGCACCTATATCTGAAATGCCTATCGACACTTATATCTGATATGCCTATCGACACCTATATCTGAAATGCCTATCGACACCTATATCTGAAATTCCTATCGACACCTATATCTGAAATGCCTATCGACACCTATATCTGAAATGCCTATCGACACCTATATCTGAAAAGCCTATCGACACCTATATCTGAAATGCCTATCGACACCTATATCTGAAATGCCTATCGACACCTATATCTGAAATGCCTATCGACACCTATTTTTGAAATGCCTATCGGAAACTACATCAGAAATGCCTATCAGCACCTATATTTGAAATGCCTATCGGCAACCATATCTGGAATGCCTATCGGAACCTATATGTGAAATGCCTATCGGCTTCTATATCTGAAATGCCTATCGGCACCTATTTTTAAAATGCCAATCGGCAACTATATCTGAAATGCCTATCGGCACCTATATCTGAAATGTCTATCGACACCTATATCTGAAATGCCTATCGACACCTATATCTGAAATGCCTATCGACACCTATATCTGAAATGCCTATCGACACCTATATCTGAAATGCCTATCGACACCTATATCTGAAATGCCTATCGACACCTATATCTGAAATGCCTATCGACACCTATATCTGAAATGCCTATCGACACCTATATCTGAAATGCCTATCGACACCTATATCTGAAATGCCTATCGACACCTATATCTGAAATGCCTATCCACACCTATATCTGAAATGCCTATCGACACCTATATCTGAAATGCCTATCGACACCTATATCTGAAATGCCTATCGACACCTATATCTGAAATGCCTATCGACACCTATTTTTGAAATGCCTATCGGAAACTACATCTGAAATACCTATCAGCACCTATATTTGAAATGCCTATCGGCAACCATATCTGGAATGCCTATCGGCACCTATATTTGAAATGCCTATCGGCTTCTATATCTGAAATGCCTATCGGCACCTATTTTTGAAATGCCAATCGGCAACTATATCTGAAATGCCTATCGGCACCTATATCTGAAATGCCTATCGACACCTATATCTGAAATGCCTACCGACACCTATATCTGAAATGCCTATCGACACCTATATCTGAAAAGCCTATCGACACCTATATCTGAAATGCCTATCGACACCTATATCTGAAATGCCTATCGACACCTATATCTGAAATGCCTATCGACACCTATTTTTGAAATGCCTATCGGAAACTACATCAGAAATGCCTATCAGCACCTATATTTGAAATGCCTATCGGCAACCATATCTGGAATGCCTATCGGAACCTATATGTGAAATGCCTATCGGCTTCTATATCTGAAATGCCTATTGGCACCTATTTTTAAAATGCCAATCGGCAACTATATCTGAAATGCCTATCGGCACCTATATCTGAAATGTCTATCGACACCTATATCTGAAATGCCTATCGACACCTATATCTGAAATGCCTATCGACACCTATATCTGAAATGCCTATCGACACCTATATCTGAAATGCCTATCGACACCTATATCTGAAATGCCTATCGACACCTATATCTGAAATGCCTATCGACACCTATATCTGAAATGCCTATCGACACCTATTTTTGAAATGCCTATCGGAAACTACATCTGAAATGCCTATCAGCACCTATATTTGAAATGCCTATCGGCAACCATATCTGGAATGCCTATCGGCACCTATATTTGAAATCCCTATCGGCTTCTATATCTGAAATGCCTATCGGCACCTATTTTTAAATTGCCAATCGTCAACTATATCTGAAATGCCTATCGGCACCTATATCTGAAATGCCTATCGACACCTATATCTGAAATGCCTATCGACACCTATATCTGAAATGCCTATCGACAACTATATCTGAAATGCCTATCGACACCTATATCTGAAATGCCTATCGACACCTATATCTGAAATGCCTATCGACACCTATATCTGAAATGCCTATCGACACCTATATCTGAAATGCCTATCGACACCTATATCTGAAATGCCTATCGACACCTATTTTTGAAATGCCTATCGGAAACTACATCTGAAATGCCTATCAGCACCTATATTTGAAATGCCTATCGGCAACCATATCTGGAATGCCTATCGGCACCTATATTTGAAATGCCTATCGGCTTCTATATCTGAAATGCCTATCGGCACCTATTTTTAAAATGCCAATCGGCAACTATATCTGAAATGCCTATCGGCACCTATATCTGAAATGCCTATCGACACCTATATCTGAAATGCCTATCGACACCTATATCTGAAATGCCTATCGACACCTATATCTGAAATGCCTATCGACACCTATATCGGAAATGCCTATCGACACCTATATCTGAAATGCCTATCGACACCTATATCTGAAATGCCTATCGACACCTATTTTTGAAATGCCTATCGGAAACTACATCTGAAATGGCTATCAGCACCTGTATTTGAAATGCCTATCGGCACCTATATTTGAAATGCCTATCGGCTTCTATATCTGAAATGCCTATCGGCACGTATTTTTAAAATGCCAATCGGCAACTATATCTGAAATGCCTATCGGCACCTATATCTGAAATCCCTATCGACACCTATATCTGAAATGCCTATCGACACCTAAATCTGAAATGCCTATCGACACCTATATCTGAAATGCCTATCGACACCTATATCTGAAATGCCTATCGACACCTATATCTGAAATGCCTATCGACACCTATATCTGAAATGCCTATCGACACCTATATCTGAAATGCCTATCGACACCTATTTTTGAAATGCCTATCGGAAACTACATCTGAAATGCCTATCAGCACCTATATTTGAAATGCCTATCAGCAACCATATCTGGAATGCCTATCGGCACCTATATTTGAAATGCCTATCGGCTTCTATATCTGAAATGCCTATCGGCACCTATTTTTAAAATGCCAATCGGTAACTATATCTGAAATGCCTATCGGCACCTTTATCGGAAATGCCTATCTACACCTATAACTGAAATGCCTATCGACACCTATATCTGAAATGCCTATCGACACCTATATCTGAAATGCCTATCGACACCTATATCTGAAATGCCTATCGACACCTATATCTGAAATGCCTATCGTCACCTATATCTAAAATGCCTATCGACACCTATATCTGAAATGCCTATCGACACCTATATCTGAAATGCCTATCGACACCTATTTTTGAAATGCCTATCGGAAACTACATCTGAAATGCCTATCAGCACCTATATTTGAAATGCCTATCGGCAACCATATCTGGAATGCCTATCGGCACCTATATTTGAAATGCCTATCGGCTTCTATATCTGAAATGCCTATCGGCACCTATTTTTAAAATGCCAATCGGCAACTATATCTGAAATGCCTATCGGCACCTATATCTGAAATGCCTATCGACACCTATATCTGAAATGCCTATCGACATATATATCTGAAATGCCTATCGACACCTATATCTGAAATGCCTATCGACACCTATATCTGAAATGCCTATCGACACCTATATCTGAAATGCCTTTAGACACCTATATCTGAAATGCCTATCGACACCTATATCTGAAATGCCTATCGACACCTATTTTTGAAATGCCTATCGGAAACTACATCTGAAATGCCTATCAGCACCTATATTTGAAATGCCTATCGGCAACCATATCTGGAATGCCTATCGGCACCTATATTTGAAATGCCTATCGGCTTCTATATCTGAAATGCCTATCGGCACCTATTTTTAAAATGCCAATCGGCAACTATATCTGAAATGCCTATCGGCACCTATATCTGAAATGCCTATCGACACCTATATCTGAAATGCCTTTCGACACCTATATCTGAAATACCTATCGACACCTATATCTGAAATGCCTATCGACACCTATATCTGAAATGCCTATCGACACGTATATCTGAAATGCCTATCGACACCTATATCTGTAATGCCTATCGACACCTATATCTGAAATGCCTATCGACACCTATATCTAAAATGCCTATCGACACCTATTTTTGAAATGCCTATCGGAAACTACATCTGAAATGCCTATCAGCACCTATATTTGAAATGCCTATCGGCAACCATATCTGGAATGCCTATCGGCACCTATATTTGAAATGCCTATCGGCTTCTATATCTGAAATGCCTATCGGCACCTATTTTTAAAATGCCAATCGGCAACTATATCTGAAATGCCCATCGGCACCTATATCTGAAATGCCTATCGACACCTATATCTGAAATGCCTATCGACACCTATATCTGAAATGCCTATCGACACCTATATCTGAAATGCCTATCGACACCTATATCTGAAATGCCTATCGACACCTATATCTGAAATGCCTATCGACACCTATATCTGAAATGCCTATCGACACCTATTTTTGAAATGCCTATCGGAAACTATATCTGAAATGCCTATCGGCAACCATATCTGGAATGCCTATCGGCACCTATATTTGAAATGCCTATCGGCTTCTATATCTGAAATGCCTATCGGCACCTATTTTTAAAATGCCAATCGGCAACTATATCTGAAATGCCTATCGGCACCTATATCTGAAATGCCTATCGACACCTATATCTGAAATGCCTATCGACACCTATATCTGAAATGCCTATCGACACCTATATCTGAAATGCCTATCGACACCTATATCTGAAATGCCTATCGACACCTATATCTGAAATGCCTATCGACACCTATATCTGAAATGCCTATCGACACCTGTTTTTGAAATGCCTATCGGAAACTACATCTGAAATGCCTATCAGCACCTATATTTGAAATGCCTATCGGCAACCATATCTGGAATGCCTATCGGCACCTATATTTGAAATGCCTATCGGCTTCTATATCTGAAATGCCTATCGGCACCTATTTTTAAAATGCCAATCGGCAACTATAACTGAAATGCCTATCGGCACCTATATCTGAAATGCCTATCGACACCTATATCTAAAATGCCTATCGACACCTATATCTGAAATGCCTATCGACACCTATATCTGAAATGCCTATCGACACCTATATCTGAAATGCCTATCGACACCTATATCTGAAATGCCTATCGACACCTATATATGAAATGCCTATCGACACCTATATCTGAAATGCCTATCGACACCTATTTTTGAAATGCCTATCGGAAACTACATCTGAAATGCCTATCAGCACTTATATTTGAAATGCCTATCGGCAACCATATCTGGAATGCCTATCGGCACCTATATTTGAAATGCCTATCGGCATCTATATCTGAAATGCCTATCGGCACCTATTTTTAAAATGCCAATCGGTAACTATATCTGAAATGCCTATCGGCACCTATATCTTAAATGCCTATCGACACCTATATCTGAAATGCCTATCGACACCTATATCTGAAATGCCTATCGACACCTATATCTGAAATGCCTATCGACACCTATATCTGAAATGCCTATCGACACCTATATCTGAAATGCCTATCGACACCTATATCTGAAATGCCTATCGACACCTATATCTGAAATGCCTATCGACACCTATTTTTGAAAACTACATCTGAAATGCCTATCAGCACCTATATTTGAAATGTCTATCGGCAACCATATCTGGAATGCCTATCGGCACCTATATTTGAAATGCCTATCGGCTTCTATATCTGAAATGCCTATCGGCACCTATTTTTAAAATGCCAATCGGCAACTATATCTGAAATGCCTATCGGCACCTATATCTGAAATGCCTATCGACACCTATATATGAAATGCCTATCGACACCTATATCTGAAATGCCTATCGACACCTATATCTGAAATGCCTATCGACACCTATATCTGAAATGCCTATCGACACCTATATCTGAAATGCCTATTGACACCTATATCTGAAATGCCTATCGACACCTATATCTGAAATGCCTATCGACACCTATTTTTGAAATGCCTATCGGAAACTACATCTGAAATGCCTATCAGCACCTATATTTGAAATGCCTATCGGCAACCATATCTGGAATGCCTATCGGCACCTATATTAGAAATGCCTATCGGCTTCTATATCTGAAATGCCTATCGGCACCTATTTTTAAATTGCCAATCGGCAACTATATCTGAAATGCCTATCGGCACCTATATCTGAAATGCCTATCGACACCTATATCTGAAATGCCTATCGACACCTATATCTGAAATGCCTATAGACATCTATATCTGAAATGCCTATCGACACCTATATCTGAAATGCCTATCGACACCTATATCTGAAATGCCTATCGACACCTATATCTGAAATGCCTATCGACACCTATATCTGAAATGCCTATCGACACCTATATCTGAAATGCCTATCGACACCTATTTTTGAAATGCCTATCGGAAACTACATCTGAAATGCCTATCAGCAACTATATTTAAAATGCCTATCGGCAACCATTTCTGGAATGCCTATCGGCACCTATATTTGAAATGCCTATCGGCTTCTATATCTGAAATGCCTATCGGCACCTATTTTTAAAATGCCAATCGGCAACTATATCTGAAATGCCTATCGGCACCTATATCTGAAATGCCTATTGACACCTATATCTGAAATGCCTATCGACACCTATATCTGAAATGCCTATCGACACCTATATCTGAAATGCCTATCGACACCTATATCTGAAATGCCTATCGACACCTATATCTGAAGTGCCTATCGACACCTATATCTGAAATGCCTTTCGACACCTATATCTGAAATGCCTATCGACACCTATTTTTGTAATGCCTATCGGAAACTACATCTGAAATGCCTATCAGCACCTGTATTTGAAATGCCTATCGGCAACCATATCTGGAATGCCTATCGGCACCTATATTTGAAATGCCTATCGGCTTCTATATCTGAAATGCCTATCGGCACCTATTTTTAAAATGCCAATCGGCAACTATATCTGAAATGCCTATCGGCACCTATATCTGAAATGCCTATCGACACCTATATCTGAAATGCCTATCGACACCTATATCTGAAATGCCTATCGACACCTATATCTGAAATGCCTATCGACACCTATATCTGAAATGCCTATCGACACCTATATCTGAAATGCCTATCGACACCTATATCTGAAATGCCTATCGACACCTATATCTGAAATGCCTATCGACACCTATATCTGAAATGCCTATCGACACCTATATCTGAAATGCCTATCGACACCTATTTTTGAAATGCCTATCGGAAACTACATCTGAAATGCCTATCAGCACCTATATTTGAAATGCCTATCGACACCTATATCTGAAATGCCTATCGACACCTATATCTGAAATGCCTATCGACACCTATATCTGAAATGCCTATCGACACCTATATCTGAAATGCCTATCGACACCTTTATCTGAAATGCCTATCGACACCTATATCTGAAATGCCTATCGACACCTATATCTGAAATGCCTATCGACACCTATATCTGAAATGCCTATCGACACCTTTATCTGAAATGCCTATCGACACCTATATCTGAAATGCCTATCGACACCTATATCTGAAATGCCTATCGACACCTATATCTGAAATGCCTATCGACACCTATTTTTGAAATGCCTATCGGAAACTACATCTGAAATGCCTATCAGCACCTATATTTGAAATGCCTATCGGCAACCATATCTGGAATGCCTATCGGCACCTATATTTGAAATGCCTATCGGCTTCTATATCTGAAATGCCTATCGGCACCTATTTTTAAAATGCCAATCGGCAACTATATCTGAAATGCCTATCGGCACCTATATCTGAAATGCCTATCGACACCTATATCTGAAATGCCTATCGACACCTATATCTGGAATGCCTATCGGCACCTATATTTGAAATGCCGATCGGCTTCTATATCTGAAATGCCTATCGGCACCTATTTTTAAAATGCCAATCGGCAACTATATCTGAAATGCTAATCGGCACCTATATCTGAAATGCCTATCGACACCTATATCTGAAATGCCTATCGACACTTATATCTGAAATGCCTATCGACACCTATATCTGAAATGCCTATCGACACCTATATCTGAAATGCCTATCGACACCTATATCTAAAATGCCTATCGACACCTATATCTGAAATGCCTATCGAGACCTATATCTGAAATGCCTATCGACACCTATTTTTGAAATGCCTATCGGAAACTACATCTGAAATGCCTATCAGCACCTATATTTGAAATGCCTATCGGCAACCGTATCTGGAATGCCTATCGGCACCTATATTTGAAATGCCTATCGGCTTCTATATCTGAAATGCCTATCGGCACCTATTTTTAAAATGCCAATCGGCAACTATATCTGAAATGCCTATCGACACCTATATCTGATATGCCTATCGACACCTATATCTGAAATGCCTATCGACACCTATATCTGAAAGGCCTATCGACACCTATATCTGAAATGCCTATCGACACCTATATCTGAAATGCCTATCGACACCTTTATCTGAAATGCCTATCGACACCTATATCTGAAATGCCTATCGACACCTATATCTGAAATGCCTATCGACACCTATATCTGAAATGCCTATCGACACCTATTTTTGAAATGCCTATCGGAAACTACATCTGAAATGCCTATCAGCACCTATATTTGAAATGCCTATCGGCAACCATATCAAGAATGCCTATCGGCACCTTTATTTGAAATGCCTATCGTCTTCTATATCTGAAATGCCTATCGGCACCTATTTTTAAAATGCCAATCGGCAACCATATCTGAAATGCCTATCGGCACCTATATCTGAAATGCCTATCGACACCTATATCTGAAATGCCTATCGACACCTATATCTGGAATGCCTATCGACACCTATATCTGAAATGCCTATCGACACCTATATCTGAAATGCCTATCGACACCTATATCTGAAATGCCTATCGACACCTATATCTGAAATGCCTATCGACACCTATATCTGAAATGCCTATCGACACCTATATCTGAAATGCCTATCGACACCTATTTTTGAAATGCCTATCGGAAACTACATCTGAAATGCCTATTAGCACCTATATTTGAAATGCCTATCGGCAACCATATCTGGAATGCCTATCGGCACCTATATTTGAAATGCCTATCGGCTTCTATATCTGAAATGCCTATCGGCACCTATTTTTAAAATGCCAATCGGCAACTATATCTGAAATGCCTATCGGCACCTATATCTGAAATGCCTATCGACACCTATATCTGAAATGCCTATCGACACCTATATCTGAAATGCCTATCGACACCTATATCTGAAATGCCTATCGACACCTATATCTGAAATGCCTATCGACACCTATATCTGAAATGCCTATCGACACCTATATCTGAAATGCCTATCGACACCTATTTTTGAAATGCCTATCGGAAACTACATCTGAAATGCCTATCAGCACCTATATTTGAAATGCCTATCGGCAACCATATCTGGAATGCCTATCGGCACCTATATTTGAAATGCCTATCGGCTTCTATATCTGAAATGCCTATCGGCACCTATTTTTAAAATGCCAATCGGCAACTATATCTGAAATGCCTATCGGCACCTATATCTGAAATGCCTATCGACACCTATATCTGAAATGCCTATCGACACCTATATCTGAAATGCCTATCGACACCTATATCTGAAATGCCTATCGACACCTATATCTGAAATGCCTATCGACACCTATATCTGAAATGCCTATCGACACCTATATCTGAAATGCCTATCGACACCTATATCTGAAATGCCTATCGACACCTATTTTTGAAATGCCTATCGGAAACTACATCTGAAATGCCTATCAGCACCTATATTTGAAATGCCTATCGGCAACCATATCTGGAATGCCTATCGGCACCTATATTTGAAATGCCTATCGGCTTCTATATCTGAAATGCCTATCGGCACCTATTTTTAAAATGCCAATCGGTAACTATATCTGAAATGCCTATCGGCACCTTTATCTGAAATGCCTATCGACACCTATATCTGAAATGCCTATCGACACCTATATCTGAAATGCCTATCGACACCTATATCTGAAATGCCTATCGACACCTATATCTGAAATGCCTATCGACACCTATATCTGAAATGCCTATCGTCACCTATATCTAAAATGCCTATCGACACCTATATCTGAAATGCCTATCGACACCTATATCTGAAATGCCTATCGACACCTATTTTTGAAATGCCTATCGGAAACTACATCTGAAATGCCTATCAGCACCTATATTTGAAATGCCTATCGGCAACCATATCTGGAATGCCTATCGGCACCTATATTTGAAATGCCTATCGGCTTCTATATCTGAAATGCCTATCGGCACCTATTTTTAAAATGCCAATCGGCAACTATATCTGAAATGCCTATCGACACCTATATCTGAAATGCCTATCGACACCTATATCTGAAATGCCTGTCGACACCTATATCTGAAATGCCTATCGACACCTATATCTGAAATGCCTATCGACACCTATTTTTGAAATGCCTATCGGAAACTACATCTGAAATGCCTATCAGCACCTATATTTAAAATGCCTATCGGCAACCATATCTGGAATGCTTATCGGCACCTATATTTGAAATGCCTATCGGCTTCTATATCTGAAATGCCTATCGGCACCTATTTTTAAAATGCCAATCGGCAACTATATCTGAAATGCCTATCGGCACCTATATCTAAAATGCCTATAGACAACTATATCTGAAATGCCTATCGACACCTATATCTGAAATGCCTATCGACACCTATATCTGAAATGCCTATCGACACCTATATCTGAAATGCCTATCGACACCTATATCTAAAATGCCTATCGACACCTATATCTGAAATGCCTATCGACACCTATATCTGAAATGCCTATCGACACCTATATCTGAAATGCCTATCGACACCTATTTTTGAAATGCCTATCAGAAACTACATCCGAAATGCCTATCAGCACCTATATTTGAAATGCCTATCGGCAACCATATCTGGAATGCCTATCGGCACCTATATTTGAAATGCTTATCGGCTTCTATATCTTAAATACCTATCGGCACCTATTTTTAAAATGCCAATCGGCAACTATATCTGAAATGCCTATCGGCACCTATATCTGAAATGCCTATCGGCACCTATATCTGAAATGCCTATCGACACCTATATCTGAAATGCCTATCGACACCTATATCTGAAATGCCTATCGACACCTATATCTGAAATGCCTATCGACACCTATTTTTGAAATGCCTATCGGAAAGTACATCTGAAATGCCTATCAGCACCTATATTTGAAATGCCTATCGGCAACCATATCTGGAATGCCTAACGGCAACTATATTTGAAATGCCTATCGGCTTCTATATCTGAAATGCCTATCGGCACCTATTTTTAAAATGCCAATCGGCAACTATATCTGAAATGCCTATCGGCACCCATATCTGAAATGCCTATCGACACCTATATCTGAAATGCCTATCGACACCTATATCTGAAATGCCTATCGACACCTATATCTGAAATGCCGATCGACACCTATATCTGAAATGCCTATCGACACCTATATCTGAAATGCCTATCGACACCTATATCTGAAATGCCTATCGACACCTATATCTGAAATGCCTATCGACACCTATATCTGAAATGCCTATCGACACCTATTTTTGAAATGCCTATCGGAAACTACATCTGAAATGCCTATCAGCACCTATATTTGAAATGCCTATCGGCAACCATATCCGGAATGCCTATCGGCACCTATATTTGAAATGCCTATCGGCTTCTATATCTGAAATGCCTATCAGCACCTATTTTTAAAATGCCAATCGGCAACTATATCTGAAATGCCTATCGGCACCTATATCTGAAATGCCTATCGACACTTATATCTGAAATGCCTATCGACACCTATATCTTAAATGCCTATCGACACCTATATCTGAAATGCCTATCGACACCTATATCTGAAATGCCTATCGACACCTATATCTGAAATGCCTATCGACACCTATATCTGAAATGCCTATCGACACCTATTTTTGAAATGCCTATCGGAAACTACATCTGAAATGCCTATCAGCACCTATATTTGAAATGCCTATCGGCAACCATATCTGGAATGCCTATCGGCACCTATATTTGAAATGCCTATCGGCTTCTATATCTGAAATGCCTATCGGCACCTATTTTTAAAATGCCAATCGGCAACTATATCTGAAATGCCTATCGGCACATATATCTGAAATGCCTATCGACACCTATATCTGAAATGCCTATCGACACCTATATCTGAAATGCCTATCGACACCTATGTCTGAAATGCCTATCGACACCTATATCTGAAATGCCTATCGACACCTATATCTGAAATGCCTATCGACACCTATATCTGAAATGCCTATCGACACCTATATCTGAAATGCCTATCGACACCTATTTTTGAAATGCCTATCGGAAACTACATCTGAAATGCCTATCAGCACCTTTATTTGAAATGCCTATCGGCAACCATATTATCTGGAATGCCTATCGGCACCTATATTTGAAATGCCTATCGACTTCTATATCTGAAATGCCTATCGGCACCTATTTTTAAAATGCCAATCGGTAACTATATCTGAAATGCCTATCGGCACCTTTATCTGAAATGCCTATCGACACCTATATCTGAAATGCCTATCGACACCTATATCTGAAATGCCTATCGACACCTATATCTAAAATGCCTATCGACACCTATATCTGAAATGCCTATCGACACCTATATCTGAAATGCCTATCGACACCTATATCTGAAATGCCTATCGACACCTATATCTGAAATGCCTATCGACACCTATATCTGAAATGCCTATCGACACCTATATCTGAAATGCCTATCGACACCTATTTTTGAAATGCCTATCGGAAACTATATCTGAAATGCCTATCGGCAACCATATCTGTAATGCCTATCGGCACCTATATTTGAAATGCCTATCGGCTTCTATATCTGAAATGCCTATCGGCACCTATTTTTAAAATGCCAATCGGCAACTATATCTGAAATGCCTATCGGCACCTATATCTGAAATGCCTATCGACACCTATATCTGAAATGCCTATCGACACCTATATCTGAAATGCCTATCGACACCTATATCTGAAATGCCTATCGACACCTATATCTGAAATGCCTATCGACACCTATATCTGAAATGCCTATCGACACCTATATCTAAAATGCCTATCGACACCTATATCTGAAATGCCTATCGACACCTATTTTTGAAATGCCTATCGGAAACTACATCTGAAATGCCTATCAGCACCTATATTTGAAATGCCTATCGGCAACCATATCTGGAATGCCTATCGGCACCTATATTTGAAATGCCTATCGGCTTCTATATCTGAAATGCCTATCGGCACCTATTTTTAAAATGCCAATCGGCAACTATAACTGAAATGCCTATCGGCACCTATATCTGAAATGCCTATCGACACCTATATCTGAAATGCCTATCGACACCTATATCTGAAATGCCTATCGACACCTATATCTGAAATGCCTATCGACACCTATATCTGAAATGCCTATCGACACCTATATATGAAATGCCTATCGACACCTATATCTGAAATGCCTATCGACACCTATTTTTGAAATGCCTATCGGAAACTACATCTGAAATGCCTATCAGCACCTATATTTGAAATGCCTATCGGCAACCATATCTGGAATGCCTATCGGCACCTATATCTGAAATGCCTATCGACACCTATATCTGAAATGCCTATCGACACCTATATCTGAAATGCCTATCGACACCTATATCTGAAATGCCT